>JAEAOA010000605.1:210000-297500 GCA_016746295.1 Potamilus streckersoni | reverse complement strand
AAAAAATTACATTTTTTTCTCCTATCAGATTTGCCAGAAGCAGATGCCGGTTATGGTTGTTATGGAGCTTTAAACTACAAGCATTCTAAGTGTAATGACCACTGCAAAAGCAACAAATATACGGGCGGTTTCTGCAACTGTTGCACATTGTATTACCGGTGTGATTGCTTTTAAAGAATGGAAAAATAGAAATGTAAGTGATGTTTTATTAATTAAAAAAAGTTAAACACGATCGTTATTGCTCCTTAAGTTATCATTTCAATCATTTTTCTCTCTCAATGGAAAAAAAAAATTAATTTAGTCATAGATGATGCATATTGTTTACGCATATTCATAAACAAAAAAAACGGGGAAAGTTTATTCAAGGCATCTATTGGTGAAAATGCACGGCCTCATGGCTCTGCGACGAATGCATGTAACAATGCCTTTTGTGGATATCACACACACTGAAAACATATGAAGTAATGACACTGCAACGAATACTTGTAATAATACTTTTTGTGGATATCACATTGAATCAGAACTGTTGAGTTTTATATCCTAGGGAGTAACTAACATATTTTTCTGCCATATATATTGTGACTTAGGAGACGGTGGATGTGCAATATCTAGTCATGTTAAATGTCACTGAATTAAAGTCACATATCAAAATCGATGGCATTAACAAGAAAGGTTGATTAGACAGTTGATTGATCAATAACAAGACCCATGGTGGATTGAATAGTAAATTGATCAATATTAAGATTTGTATATACGCACGTGTGTAAAACCGTGATGGATGGATGGATGGATAGATAGACTTATAAATGTTTCCACGTATGTTACTTGAAATTAATTTGACTCTTTTTATTTTTCTTAGGTTACAATAAGATGGGCTGCTGAAACTGCTATTAAACAATTTGAACCTTGTTGTCACATAGAAATAATGACAGTGTTTCGCCTCTTTGTATAATCAATAAAGGTGATTATGTATGTTCATAATTGTTTCTTATGATTAGAAAGTAAATATTGGACGTAAGAATTATCCTCAGTTGTAGCTAATATTTTTTTTTAAAGCATGTTTAAACAATTGTTTAAAGGAAATTCTCCACGTAACCCTTGACAACTATAACTGAGTAATAACCGTCGCTTTGGTTATATTGGCTCTTTATAGGATAAACTAAATAGACCCGTCTTGTGATGGAAATTCGGACACAATGCCGTTACGAGTGTTAGAATTTCATGTCGAACTTTCCAAACTAGGGATTGGGGAAATGGACATAATGCATAAAAACAGAGTTATTTGTTGTTAAAAAGTTTATCTTATGTTAAATGCAACCACCTCCACCACCTTCGCCAGTACCTTTTTCGGTAAATTTGGCGGCTCCAGTAATGCTCTTTTCAATGGAAAGATACCATCGTATTGCAAAATAGTATTGCATGTTTCTATCTATAAATATTTTACCATTCCTTGCAGCATGCTTTAAGACTGCTTAATAACGCATCATGCAACGCAGAAATCCAGATGTTTATTTCATAACATCGGAATAGATCTTAGATCGCCGCGAGTTTCCAGAGTTATATATTTAGCCGGATGACAATATAAAGGTTAACGTTGACCCATTATTATCACGTGCCAGTAAATGCTAGAGACATTCTTTTCAGACCGTTGGTTTCAATGTCTTGAAATCACCCGTTTAGTATAAATTAGCAATGGTTTCGTTACAGTGATATCAGAATTACGTTTATATGTCATATACTATGGAAATGTTACAATAAGTGTATACGTACATAAAGACTGACAGACATATGCACATAAATACGTTTCACTACTTTCATGCACACGGTATGACACACTTAAACTATCGATAAGACGCAGCACAGTTGATGGAGCGTCCTACATTCAATGCACTGATGGCGTGTTGGAAACCTACAAATGCAAGCCTTTGTTTGTTTCTGGGAAAGGCAGCTATCTAACATTTTCTCCGTAGGATATAGATAATATTACTTTTAAAGTGCCGCTAAAACCAAACAAACGTTTGTATAGATTCATATTCAGTTTTGTTTTCTTCCGAAGTTTCAAACTTATATATTCTGCTTACAATAAAGGGACTGGATTAGTCTTCATTCAGCTAGAATTAATTTGGTAGGTATGTGAAAAATTTAAGAGTCGTCATAGCAGCTGAATGGCAACACGTTGTACAATATCCTTGGTAACCGTATACAACTTTTGTACCTCTTGATAAGAGTATGACAAGCATATTGACAAAGCCAATTCTATATGACCTCACACTGTTACGTATCGGCTCGTTTAAAGTAACATAAACAAGAGAGAGAAGACAACAAGCTCTGAAAATTTTTTAACAAAAAAGTTTATTTTCCTACAAAACACGGTGAAAAGGTAAAGCAAGTCTTAACATTTACGAAGATGAACTATAAACATTGTCCTAAAATTGTGAAAAACACACAAATCTTTTTTGTAAACATCTCTAGAATGAAGTCTGAATCTCAATTCCGTTCCAAGATGGTGGATGATGACGTCCGACGAAGGATTTACACAAGTGTCAAGAATTTTCAATGTGAATCTTACTTTGTACTGTCCTGTTCTAATTTAGAATTAATCTCAGCAAATGTCTTTGTTCAAAGCAAAATGTGTAGTTCTCCAGTAAAAGTAATTATTATTTTAAAGGTAGACGAAGTAAAGCTATGATGAACAATAAAACAGATGTTGTTCTACAAACATACGAACGAACAACTTTTCCCAGCACAAAAAGGTCTTCTTCTTAAGGTATTTAGAAACTGTATAAGATGTTACAATGTGACTGTTTAAAATATGACTCTGAGTATTTAAAGCAAACTAGTAAGTCATTTCTTGTACACGCACAAAGAAATTAGGGTGATTTTGAAATCTAGCCATCGCAATATAGAATGTCAACAAGTATTATTAGAAATGACCGTAGTCACAACCAGTCCTCTTCATAGCTATTTATGATTGTTTACATACTACGTCAAAACGTAAAATCGTGTTTACGCGAGTCACATTTATGTTCTAAATAAAAACCACGTTTCTAACCAAGTATCAGACCCTGCGAACATAATCATCATCATAATAATTATATTTAATGAAATAAAAATAAAATAGAAAGAATTAGAAATAATTCGAATTTTAACACACATTCAATTTATCTACAGGGTCGTAGCACATTCCACCATAACGAAACAAAATGTATGTATGTATGTATGTATGTATGTATGTATGTATGTATGTATGTATGTATGTATGTATGTATGTATGTATGTATGTATGTATGTATGTATGTATGTATGTATGTATGTATGTAGGTAGGTAGGTAGGAAGGTAGGTAGGTAGGTAGGTAGGTGTGTGTGTGTATGTATGTATGTATGTATGTATGTATGTATGTATGTATGTATGTATGTATGTATGTATGTATGTATGTATGTATGTATGTATGTATGTATGTATGTATGTATGTATGTATGTATGTATGTATGTATGTAGGTAGGTAGGTAGGAAGGTAGGTAGGTAGGTAGGTAGGTGTGTGTGTGTGTATGTATGTATGTATGTATGTATGTATGTATGTATGTATGTATGTATGTAGGTAGGTAGGTAGGTAGGTAGGTATGTATGTATGTATGTATGTATGTATGTATGTATGTATGTATGTATGTATGTATGTATGTATGTAGGTAGGTAGGTAGGTAGGTAGGTAGGTAGGTAGGTAGGTAGGTAGGTAGGTAGGTGTGTGTGTATGTATGTATGTATGTATGTATGTATGTATGTATGTATGTATGTATGTATGTATGTATGTATGTATGTATGTATGTATGTATGTATGTATGTAGGTAGGTAGGTAGGTAGGTAGGTAGGTAGGTAGGTAGGTATGTATGTATGTATGTATGTATGTATGTATGTATGTATGTATGTATGTATGTATGTATGTATGTATGTATGTATGTATGTATGTATGTATGTATGTATGTATGTATGTATGTATGTATGTATGTCTTTCAAGAGTCCATTCTTTGACTCCGTTCCAAATGAAGAGATGGCCGTTATAACATTAGCAGAGAACACTGTAATAAGCTGATATTCCATTTATTGTAGTGAAATTATAGTTTGACGTAGCAGCAAGACGGGTGAATCGGACAACATTTAGTGAAGTTCTTTGTTTTGAAAATAAAGATTCCTACGAAAATGAAAATACAATTTCCATAATGCCAAACATAAGCCTCTAACCGACTGAAATTTCCATCTAAATTGGTTTAGATCAATTTTGTTATTTTATCTGTGACGCTATTATTTTGAAATTTTTATGCGTCATCATTTACCTACCTCAAAGTTTGTCGTCACTCTCTCTGCTGCTGTTTGTGCACCAGGAGCTGCTCTTACCTGTGTACGGCGTATATATTTTCCCACAATAAGCGTGTCCATTGGCTGACACTTTGTTATGTGAGTCAAGTGGGGAAGCAACTCCTGCAGCATTAACGAGTTTGTGTTGTTTGTTATGTTGACAGAGAGTATTCTATCTCAACCACACATTTTATCTAGAGCAATCTGGGGCCATGTAAATTTATCGTAATAAATCCAAGAGGAATCGCTTCCGCCAGCAAGGAATTTTTAAAATGTATCATATCCATGTCCCTTGAACACCAAGTCTAGTGGTATGTTTCTTAGTGTGTAGATATCAACTCTACTAAACACTACCAGAAGATTACATTTATCTCTGATCACTTTTGGAATGTGCGTAATTAAATCATTATTATATCAATAATATCCCATTCATGAAATCCCACACAGCTAAACTGGCTCAATATGGACTTGAAGCAATTAAGAAATATATCCCTGTCTGTGATTCTGTCAAACGCATATTACAAGAGCGTCAGGTATCTCAAGAGGAATTTACAGAAGGTGTAGGTTAGATATTTGAACCGGTTAGAAAGGCTACCAGAGGTCTTCTCGCGTTTGAGCAAACCGCTAAAGCAACAGGAATAATAGCAGAAAAACTAAAATAAACCAAAAAAGATTATATGAGAAGTTCCTGACGAAATGGTTGCTACTCAACCAATGCAACAAATATTCGACAGTTTCCTTCTAAAGAAGCCGATATAAAAGCACCAGAATTAGAACTAGAAACGTAAATCGCCAGAACTGATCTGACGAAGGTATTAACCATATCAAAAGCCTTAACAGCGTGAAAAATTACCTTTGTTTGCTTCGGCAAGTTGTAATACCAAAATAAGTATTTGAAACCCGAGTACACTGATTATCGTATAGGTCGTGAAGCCTGGTAAAAGCTATTTTTTTGCATTCACTATGCTGTTGATCAGGATCGAAATGATGATGCAAGATATATTACATTTATCGATGGAATACATCACTAGTTTTCATGGTTACAACAACGACAATAACAACGACAACAACAACAACCAAAACAGCAGCCACAATAACAATAATAACAGTAACAAATTCATCAACGGCACAAACGATAACCACAAATCAACAATCACATCCACTAGTCCAAACAACAAGTGAGGAAAACGAAAAATGGCAGGATGTAAGTTTACCCCCGGTGCCACTAGAAGTAGTATTGTCACTCCTGTTACAGGAAACTGAGGAAGTGGCCTTATTATCTTATGTCCCAGCAACGTCTTTGCCGATGATGAACAACAAGAAATTCTGATCGGCGGAAAACAAGATGATAATATTTTCACAGAAAGCATTAATGAAGCAATGGGAATGTACTAAATTATTCTGGAAACATTGATATCCTATCAGGCAATGCGAAACTACGCGAAATGCGCCACTTAAGTCTTATCATTAGGATTATTATTAATAATTGTGAACCCTGACTCAAACATCTATTTGTAGATCTATCCAATATTATACTATCAACAGATGCAAGTCACGCAAGCCACGCTTAACGAAACGTATTTTATACACATTACAGCCGTGAATAAGAATTATACAAGTGAGATAAAACATAAACCAGTAGTTACAAAATATACATATACATAACACCTCCCCTCATAAGGGAAAGAAATATGTACGCATAAAGGTTTCTTTGTCCATATTATTCAAATATAGACATGACACAATTTCAAAGGAAGAGGCATACTATGTATACAAAACAAAACAATATAATCGATGTGAAAGTGCATCTACAATTGAAATTTATTTTCCCTTGATAAGCCAAATATATATTTTGTATTCTTCCACATCAAATCTTAAGCTACATTTTTCTCTTAATTTTATGACGAAAGTAGGCGTTTTATGAGCCATGAATGCAATAATTGTAGAAAGAGCAGCATTAATATACACTTCAAAGTCTTTTAAAGTAAAATTAGAGCCAAGCAATCCTCGATAGTGGAATAATTTATCTGGCGCTTATTTAAAATTTTTTTTAAGAAATAGTACACTTGATGATTCACGCCATCATTATCTTCACCGATTAATATGCTATACATCTCATGTGTCAATAAACATTTTAAATGGTTGATTGTAATCTGGAGCTGAAAATACTGATGCACTCTTAAATATGGCATTTAATTTATCGAACACCTGACTTTTGCAAGACCATTTAAAATGTGAATTTTTTAATAAATTGGTCTAGGGCTCAGAAATTATGGGACCATTCACGCAAAATATGCGATGATATCCAGCCATACCAAATAATTGCTTCAGTTTCCTTTTGCTGATATGCACAGGCAATTCAGAGATAGCTTAAGTCTTTGCTTCTACAGGCTCAACTTGTCCATGTCCCACAATATGTCTTAAAATTTGACATGATCTCGGCAAAATTCACTTTTATTTAGATCAGCTGTCAATTTGGCCCACAAAAGCGAACAAAGAATTTCAATTTCAACATCGTTAATGTATGCATTACAGCCATTTATACCAGATTTTACCATGGTATAAAGCGCTGTCAGTTGCGGATCACTGTCATCTCACCTCTGTCTGCGTGAGTTCGAATCCAGACTCGGCTAACGTGGGTAAGTGAGAAAGCCTGCCAGTAGCTTCTCGTGCGTCGGTAGTTCTTCACTGGGTTTTCCAGGGTTCTTCTTCCGCCATATATAGCCTATCGTGTGCTGAAAAATGGCGTTAAACCCTACAACAACAACCACGTTCGTTAAGCGCTGGTATGTGGAGGGAAATGTGGAGAGTCCATCTGGAGATGTAAAAACCGAAATTTCTTTTGCTCTATACGTAAATGGATTCTGCCAGAATCCCTTTGACAGGTCAAGGTTGATGATATATTTTACATTTTCAATCAAGTCGATACAATCATCAATTCTAGGTGTTGGACAAGAGTTTTACGTTTCTATATTATGTGTACATATGGAGATTATTATCTGGTTCCGGCAAACAATATGCGGCGAACTCCAGATACTTTTGTTTAGTTCCATATATATACATTACCCAACAAATACTGAACTTCCTTCTTCAGAAGATTCATTGTAAGGGTGTGGTTTTACAAGTTTAGACAGGTTTGAAATCTACAATTTCACCGTCATGCTAGAATTTGTTTGTTCGAGTTGGAAAACATCTGCGAACAAGTGTTCATATTTACGTATTAGCTGAATTAACTCATTATTTTCCTGGTGCTGTAGATGTGAAGGTTTATTGTCCAGATTTTCTAATACTTAAGAATACTGAAGGCTAGTTGTATCAGTGTCATTACATTCCGGTTGTATATCATTTAAATCGTCAGTGTTGTTGGACAGAAACTTTTGGTTTAAATCACATACATTTTTAAAACTGTATTGAGATATAATACTCAGCCTAAAGGGCACTTTTAGGTATGGGCAAGACAGATAGAACTTTATCACCAGGTTGAACAGTTCTTTTTTGTTGTTTTGTTATACCTCATATTCATTTATGATTGGGATGACATGACTAAATATTATTTCTAGCCATGACGCAAGCTTTCATATTTATGTATTTAAAATCAGACATAATGAAATACATTTATCTCGGACTCATTTATTAAAATAACTTTTCTTTCAGTAAGGTCAATGCTCACAAACAGTGTGTGCGAAAACAAGTTCAAAAGGACTAAATCCAGGAGACTCTTGAGTTGACTCCCTAAAAGAAAACAAGACTATGTGAACATCTTAGCCCCATTTATTTCCGGTATCATATGTTGGCCATTCCCTCATCAGGACCACATGTTTTAAAAGAGAGTAAGCTGGTACCTCTGCAGTCAGTTTTGATAATAGCCATTTGAAACGAACAGGAAGATCTAAGGATCTTTTTCCTATTCCACACCAAACGTGTTCCTCTTTTTGCACAAGAAGCAGAAATTTCCTTCACTCCACGTCACTCTTGCATTTTAGGTTTAATTTCACTAGATGTAACTTAGAGCCAGAGTCCAACATATTAATGAAACAAAAGCGCTTTGGCCAAAATATTACTGTGTAGCAAATATTGATCCATAATGTGTCTAATTTCTTGTCTTTCTTGTCCAGAATTCCCTCCAATAATTAAGAAATATTACAGAATACTTATTATAGTCTGAATAGTGATCAGTTTTTATTTTCACTGTCCAAACAAATATTTTTCCTCTCGAAAAATATGAGTACCAGAAGGCACGTGTTAAGACTTATAACAGAAATACGATAAGTGTGAATTAATCCAAACATTGGTGTAAATCTGTTTTTTAAGCATCTCCTTATATGCATCGTATATTGCTATTTTACTTCGTGTTAGACCCCACTTGACCGCATAAACAACTGCATTTGCGTCGAATTAAGCATATTTGTTTGACTTGCGTAACCAGTGGGAACCTACATAATCATTCTAGAAATATTCATATCTGATCAGTCACTGAATATTGCAAATGTTGTTTTTTTTAAAATACAATAAATATTGTCATACTTATTAAATTATAGGAAATCCAAATCAGATGGTATCTATGGCGTATCAGTGACCTATTCCGATATCTGACTAACCATGTAGCAGAAGACTGATAAATTGTGTCGGCTCATTACCTAAGACCAAGTTAGACAACCAGTACGCTATACTTGTTGATTATTATCTATGCGTCATCAAGATTTCCAGGGTCTATTCCTTTGAGGTATACAAAAACTAAAACCATTGTAAACGCATTGATTACATTTTTTCACATTTTTGCCTCTTGAAATCTTTCCAGTTTGATGAATAACTTCTGATTCTCTCTTTATCTGCATTTTCTCTCTTTTTTCATATATTAGGTAGCTACCATTTAAGAAGTTACCCAAACAAAACCAAATTCCCTCTGGTACTTCTCATGCTGCATGGGTACGATGACAACGTAAGCAATATGTATGACATTAGACTCATTGATAAGCGAGATTCATAACCTGATGGAAAAAAATAGATGACTGTTCGGATGAGACAATTGCAGTGTATCCTTTCAATACAATTTTTGAACTGCCCCTTGGGAACGTTAGCTAATAATCTGATAGCAGAATATTTAAAATCACTCGTTGGCACCATCCAATTTAATTTAGACCCGATGACGAAAGAAGGTGTGTATCTATGCAAGTATAAGAATGACTCGAAAGATTTGCTCAAACTCATTTTGTCACCGATCGAAGTGTTTTATTAATCGTTGTTACATGAAGGTATATTAGAAAATGATCACGAATTTGCAAAGAAAGTTTGATCAACAATCGAGAGCACAAGATTTGGCGATTGGTACTTACGCACCGATGTATTGTTGCTCACTGATGTATTTGATAAATTTTATGATGCCCCATACATGCATACAAGCTCAGTCCTTACAACGGTTTCTATCACCTGCTATGGCATTATTACATTATTACGGAACTGAGCTCATTGATGTTATTCATATATTATTTTTGCGTGCACCAAAAGCACACACAGCCTATAATCGCGCGCTCTATCTGTCGCAAAGGGCGTTGCATCACGAGTTAGCGATTAGTAATACGAGCACCAGAAAAGACGATGACAGTTACATTATCTTCGGCATAATCAATGTAGTCTGTAGTTAGCAAATCTAATAACGTGGCCGCTCAGCAGCGATTGCTATACTGAGAAAATGCAAATTTGGAAACGGCGAGTAGATTGGATGGTACGTTGCATTAAAGGATATCAATAATGCATTGTTTCTGCAATGGCACAGTTCAAAGATGTATTTGATGCAGCATTGAATATGGGAGTAACTGTATTAATAGATCAATGTAAGCGAAAATTCCAGCATTATTTATACCTAACTAAAGAGCAGGAGATTCCAATCAATAAAAATAGAAATTCAAATGCATCAAGGTGTTTCCTTCCTTCTGATTCATTTTGGGAGTAGAGAGAAAAATTGTATGCGTGAACAGTATCAATAATAATGCCAATATCCTAGTAGTATTTGTAACCTGTTACGTATAGGCTCGTGTAAAAAATCCAGAAGAAAAGAGTGTAATCATCAAGATTTGTAAGTTTCAACAAAAAATAATTTATTTGCCTAGAAAACTCTGTGAAAAAGGCGAAAATAGAAAGTAGGACCTACGGTTTTGTGAAGACAATCCAAATATGTACTGAAAAAAATAAAAGTCCCATCACTAAATAGTTCTTACTGAATCCAGGTTCGAATCTTGACGACATTTCAAGACGGAGGATAATGACGTGAGGTGGAGTCTTTATACGTATATCAAGAGTTACATGTTGAACGACAACTTGTAACGTTTCAATTTAGAATAAATTTCCATCGATTGTCTTTGCCACTTGTATAGTTCTCCAAGAAATATATTATTATATTCTAAAAAAATGAACTTCTGTACAAGCTGTCATCTATGACAGAACGTCTAGAGCTCTAAAGATGTAAAAAAAATACAACTCCTAAAGGCAGCTAATATAAATATATCCTTCTTCTTGAAGATATATTGCAAAACTGAATATTTCACGAGGATTTTTAAACTGAACGAAGACGTCGTTTTCGGCGTGCACGATGGAACGCGTGCATATTTCGCAATAAACAATGCAATGTCATGTGGACCAAAAACAGACTTTGGCAATATTTAATCGTTTTTGCGTAGTGTATACTCAATCGACAAATCACCACAGGGTACAATCGTGCTTATGCGAGTCAATTCTACGTTTTATATAACATAATATCTCTTTCAAAAATATCAGATTCCGGGAAAATAATCTTTACAATATAATATAATGATACAAAGATATAATTTAAAGGAATTTAAAATTAATACCTAAGTAATTAAATTACATATTTGTAACAAGCCAATGGTTTAACGGCGTCGTTTTACAGTGTACGTTACTCCATCAATGGAAAGAAACCGAATCAGTTTTAGCCAAGCTGATGTAGCCACAACAGTTCTTGTACTTGCAAGATACAGCGATGATTACACGAGAACAGCAATCACAGCAATGTAGTTCGTGATAGATTTTACTCATCTTGCAGATCTCAGACAAGATATAATAAGACGGCCTTAAAATAATGCAA
The DNA here is from genome assembly GCA_016746295.1 of Potamilus streckersoni. Taxonomy (NCBI): domain Eukaryota; kingdom Metazoa; phylum Mollusca; class Bivalvia; order Unionida; family Unionidae; genus Potamilus; species Potamilus streckersoni. The sequence continues at coordinate 286,050 of JAEAOA010000605.1, read as the reverse complement.
AGAGATTTTATAAGTATTATTGAAAGGAAATAATTTCGTGCAATGCAATGTTTAAAATGTTATCATTTGTGTTATTTTTAAATAACTATATAATGCTGATTCAACTATGTGGGACGTCTTTCAATGCATTCCATTGAAAAGTCTGCGATTGGCCTAATTAGCTACATACACTCCAGCTCATTTTCACATTTACGATATGATTTTAATCGTGTTTGCTAATATTTGGATCAACAGAAATACAGTTCCAGCACCAATTTCATTTGACATTAGCACTAAACTCTGACTCATTACACAATGATCTCTGACCTCATCCTAGGCCACTAACCCACCTTTTTCATAACATGTACGGAAGAGCAGTTATGGCTCCGCAATAGGAAACTGACCTACTGGTTCATTTGAAACTTTACCTTTGTTGATTCGTAATTTATATCTATTACCAAAGATTACTGGTATTCAATAATTTTAAATTGCAACTTTTAAAGACTGTTTTTATCAGGAGAAAAAAGTTCACATTTTGCGTGTGATTAATAAACATACTGGCTAGTTAACAATTGACCTTTCTATACTAAATTCTGAGATTCGCTCTGGTCTACTTGTCTGCAAAGTGTTATTCAAAATGTAGGTTATTGCTCTCTTTTGGTAAGAGAACTTCTCATTCAGCGAAAGTAAGATACTTTTGTAGAAAACTCTGAAAAGCCATTCCTTATAATCAACTAATTAAAAAATAAATGCTTGCTATAACAGAAAAACATTTCTTATAAAAAATTCTCTTGAAAGAGAAATTTCCTTCAATCATCATCAATTGATTACGGACGAAAGTTTTGGTTCAGTGGTCGTCACGGTTTTTTATGCATAACCTGGCTCAATATTCATCAGAAAAGTATTATAATCAAGCCATCCACATCAGAAGGTATGCGATAAAAAAGTCAGTGTCAACCCTCGCAGTGTCGTCCCCACCCCCTTTTAGGTAACTCCATATATATATATATATATATATATATATATATATATATATATATATATATATATATATATATATATATATATATATATATATAATGGGTCCAGATTTAAAAAACAATCCTACCATTACCATGCGCTCTTCTAATATAAATTACGAATGTTAAATAGATCGCTATGATCACTTGAACATCAACCACTATATATTTGTGTTAATATTTAGGTTTACTTACACTTTGACAATGATGAGCCAATGAATAGATAAAGAGCACCATATGATATTAAATTCTGGCTAAGTCAATAAAACTGGGCATTATGGATAGTACCATCGCGATATTGGATATCTTGGTGTTATTTATGGAGTACCTGTACATCCAATTTAATATCAATATATTGGTTTAATTAATACTTTCAGCTAATAAAACTAAACTGTTGTTTGAATGCTCTGTACCATTATGATTAAGTTGTAATAATTTTATTATCCCACAACAGTCACGATTTAAGATATGTTAGTGACCAAATACGTATCCTATTGATAATAAGTCCAAATAACACACACGACTACACCCATCTAGATTTACCTGTTTGTAAACAACTTTAGGATTAAGGAGTTTTAACATTTGAATACTGGATAAATAAATATCAGTTGAAGACATTTTTAAAAATATTGAAATAGACTCACCTAACAAAGCAACATGATGGACTTATGAATTTCTTTGACAGAGCAAACGACAATCAAATAGAGGAATAGTGCATCTAAATTAGAATATTGGAACATACGTAGTTCAAATTTTAGGTGCTCAAAGTAAATTATGACCTAACCTAACGTATATTGTGCAATTAAAGCTAAACTCTAAAAGGACAAACAGGTATATTGACGACCTTCCATATATTGATGATAAACAATAACACGAAACATAAATTTTTGCTATCGAACGAGTAATCAAGCACAAAGTGTGACAATAATAGTCTCGTCAAGTGGCGCGGTTACAGCGATAAATTTAATAGTTAGACAACAACTAAAGAGCTAAGTAAGATTAGTGCTGTGAAATATTTTTAAAATAAAAATCCTCGTACTTACTTAAGACAGATATACATTTTACAGGCTCATATAACGAAATTAGATATTGTTGGCGATGATCAAAGATCGCCATCAGATGAAATATTCACGGAATTGTATACGTCTCTCTATTTATTATTATTATTATTATTATTATTATTATTATTATTATTATTATTATTATTATTATTATTATTATTATTATATATATATATATATATATATATATATATATATATATATATATATATATATATATATATATATATATATATATATATATATATATATATATATATATATATATATATATATATATATTCGAGTTTCGTGTTTTGTGTACAAAGATACCAGTGGGTGAGTTTTTGTATATTGTGAGTTCGGTTCATCCTATCCAGCCTGTGCGAAGTGCATTCAATAAGGAATATCGATTTTTCCAGTGCATAGACGATGTATGTTACATCGTCTGTATATAAATGCCTCACTGTAAAGTGATATATTCACATGGTGGAAAATCTTGAAATCAAGAAGTCTATTCAGAACAGACACCCACTAGTTCCAAACATAAAAAGTATTACAGATCAACATAGATAGTATTACAGAATCAAGCGAACATAAACTAAACCAACTTTGAAATAAGGTCAAGAGCAAGATTATTAAAAGAAATTAATGAAATACAAAATAAATGGGATACAATATGCGATGACGAGATTCCTTCCTGCTGAACAGAGAGATAGGACTGATCGACAAAACTGCGATATTGAGACTTCTCACGGTGACAAGGGTGAAATACGCTAACCATATTGTATGGATTAACAGATGGCTTATCGCAATAGAAAACGGACTTATGATTCACATCACATAATAAATTTTTAAACAACAAACGAATGCGAATAACACTTATTAAACAAGTTAATATTTTAACGTATATTTACCCATAAATAATATAGCTAAAATTTAAAAATGTGCTGATCACTATTAAATTGACTAAACTAAACAATTGTTCATGTTTTATTTACAAAATTATTTTTAAATTATTAAATTATTAGTAATCTAACTATAACCAATTAATATTATATTTATCATTCATATTTTAGACAGAAACGTCGTGGCACTTAAGCTAGTGTTCACTTGATCACAAAAGCGTAGTGTGAATGCTGCTCTTGCTTAATTAAGGTCTCAAACAGTCTATGCGCAAAGCAGAAACATTATAATAATATATATTAATTAAAACTATAACAGTTTACTTAATAGATATTAAATATGAATTAATTTAATTTAGCTTTCATTTATTAAACTTTAGACCTATATAAAACTGTGATTATGAATTAAACAACAACTCCAAAAAAAATTATATATTAGAACAAATAAAAGATTTGGATGGTGTACAAACCCCTACTCAAAATTTAATAAAAACGAAATTTAAAATTAACACAAGAAACACACATATATGGAAAAATACATGAACACATAAAATACTTTAACTTTTGTCACAAGGGGGTTACTCAAATGATGTCAAAAGAGTAACCACATCAATAAAACACAGGGACTTGCACATCTTCAGCTGTAGAGATATAAAATTTATTAATTTCCTATGTATATTATTACTTTTGCATAATGTAAATTACAGCTATTGCACTACTACGTTTATTTGTACATTTTCTATGTAGCCTTGGCTTGCGTGGTGTGGTATAATGCAATGCTGTCTATTACTTTTTATGACTTGGTAGGAGATTTACATTAACAGCATAAAGTTACATTTTATTAAGAAACGTTTAGTACCATAGGAATCTTCAGATACGAGTTCACTTCTGAACAAGTTTATTGCTTTGTACTATTGTACCTATTAAGTAATTCTTATAACTTACCGTATATCGTCATTATTTTTAGTCTATATGCAGTGTCATAGGTAGTACAAGGTGTTAGATGCATTTTTAGCTTACCAGAGTTACCAGAGTGTAGAGTTTACCAGAGTGAAGAGCTGAGGAGCTGACAAGAGTGACCCAGCTATAGAGTTTACCAGAGTGGCTAGAGTTATCCATGGTGATCGTAGTCGTGGTATCAGCTATAGTGCTAACCATAGAAATCAACAACCTAGGCCATAAAGCTGAGTGAATAGTGTTGCTGATCAAGTAGACGGCGATTAGGTGTTGCAGACCGCATTGTTGAGTGCTGATTGCTCGATTGACCAAGGAATTGAATGGTGGTCGGTGACTTCCTTTAATGATACTTGCTTGATTGACCGGTGTGACTGGTAGCCAAGAGTGTTTTTGACGGGAGCGTTTCTTGTTATTCCATGCATGGAATCTTTTAGCCGTGGACTAATTTTAGGGTGTTGTTATACCCTTGGCTCTGGGAGTGTATAAGATATATTTGTATGATATCTCTCCAATCAATTGATCATTTTCTCATTTTTCACTAGTTGAGTGAATACATTTTTTTGCTTTTGAGTAAAACGTTATTCTATTCATTCTTTTGATAATGTGGAATTGCTGTGATTTGTTCGCCTATGTCCTTGTAGTGTGGGTTACTTATTTGTACTGATATTTATTAGATTTTTTTAGGCTTGTGCGTATTATGTTAATTTGTTCAATATTTGGATCTATCAAAGCATATATTAATCACAATTATTTCTCATTCAAATCGAAATCAACAAACATTGTATTTGTATCACCGTCAAACTTCTTCTGATGTAAATCCGGGAATCCCAAGTCGGTTATCTTGTTGCAAAATACCTTAACAAAGAATTTTTTTTACATGTTTCTGTTGGTTTGGAATTTTTATGTTCAAGAACGGCTATATCAACCACCAAAACGACTGATTTTCATTTACTGTAAAATTAAATGTGAATATTTTATTTGTGATCTGATATTTTCATTATATCGACCATTTGTTGGTCTGTCGCGGTATCCTCGGTAACGTCATCTTCAATAACATCAACTATTTTGTCGTTGTCGATATCAGCTTCGCTAACGTTTGTCATCTTCAATATTAGTTTCCAGCGTTATATCTGCTGGTGCTAAGAGTGTATCGTAGATATACTTAAACCTTTCCAAAATGCTCATAATATAATTTTGTGCAGCTTTAAATTATATAAACTGGACAAGATAAAATATATCGAACATGTTAGGGTTTATAGCGTCAGTAACTTTAGAGATGCAGTAAATAAAATAGTATTAGCGGACGACCTATTAATCTATTTTTATTTCGAGGTGGAAGCGATCAAAATTTACTGACCGACTAATAAAGAAAAGAATTATATAAAGATAGAAAATGGTATAATGTATGATCGAGAAACTATCATGACATGGTGTCATACTTGCATTAGCTGAGAGAAACTAAATAAAATACCACAATAAGTTTAGTTATCGTCGTGTCGAAAAATAATACTAACACTGTTTGGCTGTTGATCTTGTTGTGGAATCTAACTAGCATATAATTATGTCGAAGTATTTTGCAACAGATGATTTTGAACGAAATATGATTTCCTCGTTTGTTCAAGATTAAATCCGGGCATCTAGAATTAATACCACCACCTCTTCCTCGTCTGCTATTTTCTTTCGGCGTAACTAGTTCTAGATTTTCTTAATTGCTTCAAGTCGATGTCGAACTAGTTTATATATGTACGATTCCACGGTTAGCGTTATTATTAATGAAATGATGATTTAATTACGCAAATAAGTAAAGTGATCAGAGATAACCTTAATCTTCTCGTTGTTTTATTCGGAGTCAATATCCGCACAGTAAGACACATCCAGCAGACGATATTCAGGGGACATGGATACGATAAGTTTAAAAACTTGTTCTCACACGCATGCGATTTCTCATGGATTTATCACGATAAAGTTCACGATTGGTCGCGATAAAATATTTGGTTGAGATGCATACTATCTTCGCGATAAAATATTTGGTTGAGACACCATACTTTCTGTCAACACCGCAACACATACTCGTTAAGTACGCAGGAGTTGTCGCCCCTATTGACACATAACAAAAACACTCGACCACACTTGGCATGATTCACAAATTGTCAGCCTATAGACACACATAGCGAGGGAAAATACTTATGCCGTATACAGGTAAGGGACTACACGCGGAACAACAGAGAGAGAGAGAGAGAGAGAGAGAGAGAGAGAGAGAGAGAGAGAGAGAGAGAGAGAGAGAGAGAGAGAGAGAGAGAGAGAGAGAGAGAGAGAGAGAGAGAGAGAGAGAGAGAGAGTCTTTGGTGTTCTTTACCTTTCATTTTCATTTTCGTAGGAAGTTTTAGTTTTAGAAAAGAACTCCTCTAAAAATTGTACACGGCTCAGTCCACAGATATTGCACAAAATCAATAGAAATTCTGTCTTAATTACAACTGCAAGAACTGTTTTGAAATGAAAATTGACAACTAAACTTTCTACGTGAATTTTCATCCAAGTATCAATATTACTTTGCCAGAGTCTTGGATATAATACGTTCTGTTTATACTGCATGCCTTTGCATACAATACATATTGCACGTAATATATCCCTGCAAGCCAAAATACAATTTAACAACTTGATCAGCTTGAAATGTTCAGAACACATGAAACTATTCATCATGTCTAAAAATGATTTCACCACTAGCTTTTATAGCTGACATCGAATGTTTCTCATAAACTGACTTCAAGAAACGTGAATGTGACGTTGCTGCTGTGAAAGATTTATTGAAAGAAATCATGCCACGTTCTCATAGATCACAATTGCCATGTAAAATATAACAAGAACATTTTTCGAAATTGGTTTTGCAATGAATAAGCTCTATCATTTACCTTTTTTACCTTTCGACCTGTATTTATTTGTATAGCTTCTATCTGAAACCCATGGGTTCAACTCCTATGTATGTGTTTAGGTAGGTAGCGAGGTATGCTGCACTTTGTGTTAAATTTGCTTTTTTTTGCATTAAGCTGGTTTTTGAAATTCTAGAATTACAGAATGAGTATGCAATGTTAGGTCCATATCGAATGAAAAAAAAAAACTAGAAGAAAAATGACTACATCTGTTGTTTTAATAATACAGAGCTAATGACAAATTATTGAAAGTTATATAATAAGCATGAAGTCTTATAGAATTGGCAGTGTCCCTATGCTTATTATACTCTTATCAAGAGATAGAAAAATTGCATACAGCCACCGATGATATTGTACAACGTGTTGCCCTTTATCCACTATGATGGGCCTTAAATCATACACATACCTACCAACTTAATTTTAGGTGACCGAAGTCTAATCCAGTCCCTTTATTTAGACAGAATAATATGAAGGTTAAAAATTCGGGAAAAACCGAATATGAATCTATGCAGGTTATTAGTTGGTTTTAGCGGTACATAAAAATATGTGTTGGCTATATCCTGCTGAGAAAATGTTAGCCAAATACCTTTCCCAGACACAATAAAGATTGCATGTTTAGTTTTCAAACACGCCGTCAGTGGTGTGCAAGTAGGATGCCTTTCTTGCAGAAGTAAGGTGTGCCATACGGTGTTCATGAACGTATTTATATGCATATGTCTGTCAGTCTTTATCTATACACTTTTTCTAACATACCTAGATTATGTTACATATAAAAGTAATAGTGATATCACTGTAAAGAAACCAATTGATAATTTAAACTAAAAGGGTGATTTCACGACATTCAAACAAGCTATCTGAAAAGAACGTATCCAGCATTTACTGGCACGTGATAATAATCGATCACCGTTAACCTTAATATTGTCATCTGGCTAAACATATAACTCTGGAAAATAGATGCGAAGGAAGATCTGAACTAATAACGTCTGGATTTCTACATTTCATGATGCGTTATTAAGCAGTTAGAAAGCATGCTGCAAAGAATGATAAAATATTATAGATGGAAACTTGCAGTTCTATTTTGCCATACAATGATATCTTTCCACTGGATAGAGCATATATGGAGCCGCGAAAATTGCTCGCATTGCAAGGACTGAACTTGCATTTAGACCATTCACAATCAATATATGGGTGAGACAAATTTTTAGACTCAATAGATGAAATTTCGGTACAAACAGGATTTTCGGCTGGCCAAAAACGGTAATGACGTTTTTTTTCATGTTGCATTAATTGAACCCTATCTAATGTTTAGCACAAGATAAACTTTTCAACAACAAATAACTTTGTTTTTTTTTTAGATGATGTCCATTTCCTCAGTAGCAAGTTTGGAAAGTTTTACCTGAAATTTATATAATCGCAACGACAATGTGTCCAAGTTTCCATCTCAAGATGAGTTGATCCTATAAAGAATCAATATGCCAAAGAAGCCGTTTAGTGATCAGTTTAGGTTGTCAACCGTTATGTGGAGAATTTCTTATTTATTTTTCAATATTTATTTTCCAATCATAAGAAACAATTATGAAAGAATCAATGTGCCATATTTATTTTCCAATCATAAGAAACAATTATGAAAGAATCATTATGACAAAGAAGCCGTTTAGTGATCAGTTAAGGTTGTCAACCGTTATGTGGAGAATTTCTTTTTGACAATGTTTAAACATGCAATAAAAAAACTATCAGCTGCTAACGAGAATCATTCTCATGTACCATATTTATTTTCCAATCAAAAGAAACAATTATAAAAGCGCATTTTCACATTTATTGATTTTACAAAGAGGTGGAACGCAGTCATTCTTTTAAGGTGAAAACAAGGTAGAAGTCCTTTTTCTATCAGTCAGCAGCCCAACTTACTTGACCCTAAAATGAAATTAAAAAGAGCCCATTAATTTAATGTTAATTAAACATACGTGGAATCATGTATAAGCCTATCCATCCATGCATCCATCGTTCACGGCTGTACACACATGCGTACATGCAAATCGTAATATAGATCAATCAACTACATAATCGACCGTTCTTGTTATTGATCAAACAACCATTCAATCGACCGTTCCAGTGAATGCCATCGATTTTGATATGTAACTTTCATTCAGTGACAGTCCATCTAACATGAGTAGATATTGCACATCCACCGTCTCGTAAGTCACAATATATATATATATATATATATATATATATATATATATATATATATATATATATATATGTATATATATATATATATATATATATATATATATATATATATTTAGATGTGTGTCTATATATATGTGTATATATATATATATATATATATATATATATATATATATCTATATAGATATATATATACATATATATATATATATACATATATATATATATATATACATATATACATATATATATACATATATACATATATACATATATATATATATATATATATATATATATATATATATATATATATATATATATATATATATATATATATATATATGGCAGAAAAGCATGCTAATTACTCACTAGGATATAAAACTCAACAGTTCTGATTCAATGTGATCACAAAAAGGTATTATTACATGTATTCGTCGCAGTGCCATTACTCCATGTGTTTTCACCAACAGCTGCTTGAATATACTTTCCCCATTTCTTACGCGTAAACAATATACATCATCAATAACCAAACGAAAATCACTTTTCCATTTAGAGAGAAAAAATGATTGGATTGGCAACTAAAGCAGCATGAAGGATTATGTCGGATAAACTTTCAGAGAAAACATTTTTTTTCAGTGGTGAAGCATTACTTACATTGCTGTTAGCCTATAGCAATGACAATGGAACCACATGGTCAAAACATTACAGTACCCGCCCCTAAAACCTTTGAGTTTGCAACGCCAATTACACTCATACTCATTGTGAAATCGAGGTCCATGGCAACCCATATCTGCCTCTGCTTGTGGCAAATCTGATATGAGAAAAAATATAATTGTTTGATTTTGTACAAATCTTGAAAGTATATATATATATATATATATATATATATATATACATACACATATATATAAACCTTGTGCTCTCTATCTGTTTTAAGAACAACCATATTTGCAGACTTTCGATAATTTAATTATATTGATTGCCATTAAACAGCTTAAGACCGGATGACCTTTATAAAAATGTGACGTAATAATTGTACCTACCCTCATTAAGATAATCGCATCAATGTGTAATGTTTACAAACAACTGCACTTAGAGCGCGGCGATCATGGTGCAATACTTGCAATACGTGAAAATTATAAATGTTTCCTTATTTCTTGATTTTTGTCCTTTCTAAGAGCGGCATATATAGCTAAATTTTACTGAGTTTAGTTTTAAATTTTCTTAAAGCAATTCGAAATCGAATGATCTATATACCAATAATGAGGCAATTGCAATACATGGTAAACACTGAGCGAGTGAAATAGGCTAACTATATTGCAAAAATACAAGGCTATTTTAATTTGGATGAACAAATTGGATACGAACATTTAATTAATGTCGGAGTCTCATGGGGAGATATATACTGTAACTGCTTGAGTTGGATTTCCCTCTCGATGCAAACACCAGCATAGATCTTATTAGTTTTACGTTTTCATACACAAAATGCACTAGTGTTTCGCAAAAACAAAGCAGACGTTGTACGACTATTCTAGTGGGATTTTCTTGATCTTCTTGATGCCAGGCAGATCAAACAAGTTCTATCACATATAGCAATGTGTCCATTTTTATGAAGGCCAGAAATTGAATGACGTCAATAGGGCCAATATAACAGTGGTTATGAATATTGTCCTAATGCATCATTCGGAACAAGCACAGTACATTTCGTCGTGAAGTATACGTTTAGGTCCATACAAACCTTACCTTTGAAAACGACAAAGGACGTAGAAGATGCTCCTATCAAACATCTTAATGAGATCTTGAAAACTCTCAAATGTTTCCAATGCAAAATCAAGAGATGACATGAGTTTGCTATTACGGCTCGCATTTGTCACAAGAGCAAGGCAATTTAAAATCGATTAAAAGTAAAATCTCCAAAGAGGGACGTGGGAGAAAATAAAGAGATACACACCAAATAAGAAATATGACAAAGAATGGTATGTTTATAAAATGTCTCAGAAACAAAATAACATATTGGTTTAGCAGCATCACTTATAAGGTACATCACACTACTTTCGTATAATTAAAAACAAACACTCTAATTTATAGTGCATTTTAAGGTTACTGTATACATTAGTAGCATTATACTTTGCTAAGAACTGTAAGCATGCAATGAAGAGAAGGCAGTGGGTGATAAACCAAATGGATTTAAATATTTTGAAGAGGTTCATAATTACGAAACAATATCAACGCTGATTTTAACAAACACATCTTAAATAAACCTCCCCAGAGAGGAATCAATTATTTGTTCTATTAAGTGCACTCATATCACAGACAGACCAATGAAACGCTCAAATAACAGTTGAACAATATTGGCCATATCTGCAAAGGAACACTAGAATTTGTAACAGGTTTTTGTACCAGTGTTAGCAATAAAAATCTACTCATCCATCACCATATATGTGCCGAAATTGACTATTGACCAAAATCACGAACTACGAAGAGTTTTGCAATTGTCGTGAAAACAATTTTCTTAAAGATCTGTCATCGAATCATGTCATGTAAAGGTATTGTAAATACTCCATCTGTCAATACTGTTTTAGACGCATGGCGGAAATATTTGGATACATTTTCAATACTTCTACACTTAATACAATATTTAAGGTAGCGAACAGTTGCTGGCATGATTGGTGGTTAGATTTGGCTACTAGCATGACTGCTGGATAGATATGACCTCATGGATAAATTGCCTTTACCAGCATAATCAAGATGGATGTCTTATATATAATCATCAAAACGTTTCCATGAATACCTGAGTGATACCTTTGTAGTATTTACTGTGGGAAGAATCTTCCAGTTAAAAGGATTAAAGTAGATTAAGGTATCTGGTTTATTTGATGTTGTATTCGTGTGTACAAAGATGTTATTCCATTTAACATGTATACATTCATGACAAGAAGGAAAAGGGACCATGAAAGGAGAGTGTTGTTCGACGACCTTGTGAAAGGCCAATAAATAGGGCAAGTAAAATTTATACAGAGTTAACGACGGATGCCTTTTTCTTGAATCCGCCATTGACTTTATTACAATAAAATGGCAGCAGACAAGGCCTGATGTCGCATCAAGTGAACTTTCTTAGGTAATTGTGTTACTTTTTGTTATCATTCCTTCAGATCCTATTAAGACCCCTTGACCACTGTAGAAAAGCGCAAACTAAAATGGTACGGTCATGTCTTAAGATCATCTTCACTGGCAAAAACAATCTTGTAAGGCACAGTGCGAGGGTGCAGAAGTTGAGGCAGAGAGAAAAAGAGGCGGGAAGACAACATTAAGGAATGGACAGGCATGGGATTTGGAGATTCCCAAAGGAATGTAGAGAACATGGAAAGATGGAGAGAATTGGTTACAGAGTGTACTGTGGTGTCCAGTCGACCTCTTGGGTTAACGAATTGATGTTGATGATGTTTAGAACGTAAGAAAAATGATATTGTATTATACAGCGCGCATTTGAGAATTATCGAAACAAATGCATAATGTAGCAAATTGATCGAATATGAATATAAATCGAACATACATGAAAATTCAAATACACCCATTAAAACATTTATTATATGTATATTTCAGAAGTAGATAGACAAATGATGCAAATAGCAAAATGTTCTACACAAGAGATATGCATCACAACAACCTGGATAAATATCGACAATTTTACATTTGATTGACGGGCGAAGACACACATGAGTACTGTGATAGAAATTGCCTAATGAAGATAACTTATTTTCATCATAGGTTTAAATTCAAATGTATTGTAATTCTATTCCATTGCTTGTATCAAATGCTTTAGATTAAATAAGACATGATTATTCTAACTTAAATGTACCAGGAATTTTTTGCTGAAGCCTCAATCGTATTATATGTAAATGCTAAAAAATTCATCTGAAACGTCAGTATGAAAGATTGTTAAAATATGTTTCTTACTATTTAAAGTTGACTTTACTATGGAATAGCAATGGCTCGGACACAAAGTTGGTAAACTTAGAATAATTTAACGAAGCAAGAGTTGCCATCTATGCACCTTGATGTAAATTGTTGTTTGAAAGCAAAATGGTAAATTAAAAAGCATATGCTTTTAGTTTCGTATTATTGTACATACCTATTACAGAAATCAGCAAAACCAGAGCCAGGACAATAGCAAATGCATTTAGTTTTGTATTATCGTAATACCTATTACAGCAATTAGCAAAACCAAAGCCAAGACAAAAGCAATCTTCATCTTGGATGATCGAGATTTATCTGTAAACAATAGTAGAATGCTGTATGAATCCAATACAAGGACGCATGCTTATGTATAGGGTGTATCCATGAATAAAGGTCAGGATCAGGCTTGGAGGTCGCGTGCTGAGACACGCGTATATCAAAATTGTTTTGACCTTCACTTAATAACATGGGAAACTAACCGGATCTATGTATTCATCTATGCAATATTTGTACAAAATTTATCTTTCAACAGGTGAATGTAGGAACATACACACATTTTATCTTTGTGTGCATTTTCTTTGAAACAAAATCATTTAATAGTGGGAAGAGACGACTTATGTGTAAAATAGATTTAAATCATCTCATAAAATTTATCAATATTACGTATTTAATAGCATGATTTAAACTTATCATTTTTTATCTCAAGTTAATCTTAAACTTATAAGGCAAAATGTATGTCTAGAGTATGCATATCACACGGTATTTGCTGAGGCAAGGTCGCATTTTTTTATAGCCCGTCGTATGTTACCACAATTTACTCGAATAATGACGTAAATCATTATATAAGCATAGATGTGGAGGATGATATATGCATGCACAAGTTTCAATGTTATTTGTTTCAAAAATGATTTTGAAACTGAATAAATATAACAAGTGAAGTGGAAACATTGTATTGCCTTACGAAGCCAATAGCGACAATACAAAACATTTTACTTCATGAGTCAAATATTGTTTTGTATCTACTACGAACTAATACATATAATGATACAAATTTTTAATTTCTCCATTCACTGTAAATTCGATCAACGGCTCTACATAGATGAAAATAAATTCCAAAATGTACATTGACTTTAGGACAGCAACTACGTACACACATATATTGTATATAGAAAGCTTCATTTTTTTTTATTTGGTAAAATTAATGAGAAAATGAAGAGAATTTAATTTTCGTAAGAACATGTCTTGGGCGGTTTGATAAAGTGAACATTGCAAAGGCTGGGTACTATAGCAACATGACAGAAAGCTTAAAAAGAGAAACACCATGAAACAAGGATTTCTAATACATCTGAGTTCACTTTTAAGATTTTATTGGTTGTTTTTATTTATGTTTACATTCATGCGTAACTGTTATTTGTTGCTAGGTATATAATATGTTTATGTTAAGGACACTGCACTCAAATTGTGTTTGTCACTTAATTTTGGTTTGAAATTAAAAAAAGCAGTTAACATCTACATCGTTTTCATAACGATTATGACTCTTATAAAGTTAATGTGCCACTCGTTATATTACTAAATATTATCATAAGTTTCACCTAAGATTATGTACTATTTGTTGTTCAGTTTACCAAGTGTGTTGATGGCACAGAATATCGAATGATAACAGGTTATATAAATTCAGCCACAGACCATTTTCATGTTGAAATTTAATTATAAACAGTTAGCACCTGAGCATATTTTTGGGGTTCCTTGTTAGAAATTAAAATTTCCAATCGCTGTTCAAGGGACTCAATAAAGAACACAGATTTAACCAGAAAGATCGCTTGCTTTTTAAGAACATATTCTCTTAACCTCACCAACTGAGTTTCTGTAGTTCCCTAAGAGAAGAAATATGAGAAAGAGAGGTGGAAGTTTTTAACGGCACTGATGGAATTTCAACCCCGTTTCATATTCAAGGACATGTATAGCAGCAACCAAAGGATCAAAGTTTAAGCGGATATTCTTTTCAGCAAACATGGATTTCTAGCATCAGATTTTGTTCCACATTACTTGCTCTTCGATAGACAATGCTTCGTCTTCTTTCTTGTCCAATCTTTGTATCTCCTGGAAAAAATAAAGTTTTTTTTCCTCTTACTTCTCCATTCATATCTTCCAAGTCATAAACGAGAATCACGTCCACGTATTAGTCATTTGATATACAACAATTCCATTGGATATTAAGGATAACCTATGTCAAAAGTGAATTTGTTTAATACTGTTTTCCTCCTGGCTGGCAACATTCCGAGCAATCGCAGTCACTTTGTTTTCTGGTTTCATTTCTTATGGAGCAAGCACTTCCATTGCTACGATCGTAATATTGGTAGTAATTGTTGGCATTACGTGTCAACAGATCGATGTATGTTAGAGTATGTTGATGAGAAAATTGTTTCCAAATCTGTTTTATCTAATTGTTTGAAAACGTTACAAGATACCAGCCTTTGCTTCAGGTTTTTCTGGCTTGGCAAAAATAAATGTGCATTCTTTTCAATTATGTTTGAAAAGCATTATAAGTCTGTTAACATTATCGCGAATGTGTCTTATCATTAGCTCCCACACAAACCTCTTTCTGACTATGCTTCAGCATTTTACAACTAGTCTATTGGTATAAGTTGTCATTCATTCTTGATGTATATGATGCCACTGTTATTTGCATTTGACTATGTACAATGTCTCAGTAAATGCGTTCTCTCAGTTCCATCGGTAGATTCTGGGTGTGCTCTTCTAAACTGTCACTTAAGAACTGAAATACTATACTTGGACTTCGTATCCTTAGTAAACAAATATTGGTCAACTAGACATCTGCGACTGGTACCTTCCATATATTTTGCTAATTACCATTTGTGTATCAGGAATCGGCTTGGAAAATTACAATTATGCAAGTCTACTGTAAATTGCAGTTTTGTTTGCTTTGTAATTTTAAAGAAGATGGTGTTAGGGTATCCAGTGCTGCTTGTGAGTGGCGAATGGAAGCGTTCCTTAGAGAGGGACACGAACGGCATAACGTTTGATAGTAGAGTGGTAATATCATGCTGCACATTTTAGACTGCAAGGTATAGCATCACTCTGGTATCAAGGCCAAACATCGCGATCGAATTCATTGAACTTGGAGTGAAAATGGAGTCACACATTTGCTATGCTGGATGCATAGTTCTACGTCTGTGTTTTAACACAAAACAATATTTTTATACTGGAACTATCTACTTTTTATACAGGTGATCATTGTATCCATGTGATTACATGCTGTAATCAGGATGTTGCAATCATTTTTCATAGATAATCTGAAAGTCGTTTCTTCAAGGGTTATTACACTTCGTTTGCATCCCATAATTATCGATCATTTCGCACGGTATGTTGGATAGTGTATTTTGAGTATTGAATATAAAATAGCTAGGTATAGATAGAGATGACTAAGTGTCTGATCGTATATGTGGTGTGTTGGATAGTAGATTACTAAGTACTGATCACACTACCCATTGTGTGTTGGATACTAAATGTGTGGTAGTGGATATTATATGTAGGATATTGGATATTACATAGATCAATAACTGTTGGGCAGTGGATAAATATTTCACATTATATTTTCTGTATAAACCTACAGAGAAATTTAAAGAATGCCATATAGTAAGAAATACATTTCTAAGGAAAACGTGGAAATCTATTTTTAAGCAATAGTAAGAATATGGTATAGTGTGTATGATACAGGAAAAAAAATACTGCCCCATTCTTAATTTTGTTTCATTAACTGTGCGTGGGCAAAATTCTATAAAAAGTTAAAAGGTGCATTTGTGTATATATATATATATATATATATATATATATATATATATATATATATATATATATATATATACACACACACACACACACACACACACACACACAAGAAATATTATTAGGTCTAGGTGCTAGAGGGTATTTTCACTTTATACAAATACGAGCATTGCATACATGTTCTTATATCATTCTTCTAGATTTCATATATAGATGATGGCTGTCTCGCTTAACCTGGTTGATGTATTCGGCGTATGATTATGTAGACAGCGCTATTGTAAAACTACAGTCCTCGACCGCTCCGAAGTCCCAGTGGTTCGAGAGGAAGGTTTTGAGTTTGAACCCCGACTGATTTATACCAACGACTTATAAAAATGGTATAGCAGCTTCCTCGCTTGGTACTCAGCATTAAGATGTTAGTGTTAGGACTAGTTAGTCTGGTGTCAGGATAATGTGACTGGATGGGACATGATACTACAAGTCACGATGCCCTTGGTCTAGACATCACTATAAATTGTTACACTGCAGACATCATAGCGATATGACTGAAACATTGTTAAAGCTACGCTAAACATCCAAAACAACCACTCACCCTGCTACAGTCATCTTCTAAAAGTGTTTATCCTTTATTAACTTTTCATCCTCGATGAACTTTTCTCAATACAAGACCAACATCAATTGCGTGCTTTAAACTTTATAATGCAAAACAATTTAGCTTATCAAGTAAATCTGGAATGAGTATTTTTTTGCAATTTTTTTGCAATTGAATTTTGTTTCAGTGATGCGATTTCTTCTTGTTTTCGAGATAATAAAACATAATCTATTATCATTGATTCCGCATAAAACGGTTGATCGTTCTCTATGTATTGTAGCAAAGTAGGATAACCGAGATCAATTTCAACAAAATACTAAACAGCTTTATAGCTGGTTCTAACAAATGAAAGAGATTTGTGGAGGTACAATGTTCTAAAATATTTGATTTCTCTAATCGATAACTCTTAAAGAATTTTCGCAAAAGCTGTTACTATCTTTGTTGGTTATCCAATAAGGATCATTTCCATTATATCACCTGACTTCAGCATTTTCATATAATATAATATCAAATGTCTTATATGTATAATGGCACATAATTTAATAAAGACTTGCGCATGCGAGCATGAGCAGGAGATATGTTTTGAGCGGCGATACACAACAAATATTGTCAATCGTTCGGTAAATAAGCGCCTGCTTGTTATAAGATCAGAACTAAAGTTAAAAATGCAGAGCGAGTCAAAATTGTTAGGAATGATTTTGTTTACACATTGCTTTGTGATGAAGTTTCAGAAGATCAACGTGTATATCATGCAAACTTTTCCCTTCAAAATGAATTTCAACCTCCTCAAGGATTTGATCTTTACGAAGCCTCTTATAAAGGAAAAACATCAAAGTATTAGGATGGCAATCTTAGAATAAGGATCAGAGAAACAAAAACTGGTTTTGTTTATTATGTTAGGCATATATTTATTTTCGAAACTTTTAACAGACTTCTCCCCGACTATAAACCATGTCAATGACGTTAAGACAGACAATCGTCTGGAAAATCCAGATCTTGTCACGCCAAAAGAAAACGCAATACAAGGATGAGGTGGTGATGTATCCAACTTTAGATGTCCTGCTAAACCTATAATTCCGGTAATTACTGAAATAGGTGAGCAACTAAAATTTGCTTAAATCTAGACTGAAAAGTATTTTGAAATAGATTCAACATATGTTACGAGATCTGCCAAAGGTGTTACGAGCTTGATAACATAACAATCAACCTTCGGCAAAATAACCTTTGGTATGATAACTAAATTTATTGCAATATTTTCTTGAGCTCATCCCGACTAATACAAGTATGACACTACAACATGATATATTCTGTCAAACACTACATTCATAGTTTCATCTTTAAGTAATTGTTTTTTCTCCAATTCAGTAAGTAACATTTTATCGCTTCCACTACCAACTAAAGATAGGATGTAGAGATATTTTTATCCGGCAGAAATTTTTTACAGCTTCCTTGAGAGCACTAAGATTATATATCATAGAATGTTCAGTAGATTTTGATTATTTTCCATTTGTATATTATTTAAAGCTACACAAAATATAATGAGGATCTTGGAAATATTAAAGTATATTTACGATACACTTTTAGCACTAACGGGTACAACACGAAAAACTTATGTTTTTGAGGATGGCACATATATCAATGAATCTGATGTTGACGATAAAATAGTTGATGACGTTATTGAAGATGATGTCGACGACGACGTCGTTACTGAAGATACCGCCACGTCAGTAAATATGACGTCAACAACGTCCTGGGGCAAAACAATAAGGAAATCATTACTTGTTAGATAAAACGTTAAAAATTTAAAAATAAAATAAAAAAAATTGAAATTCAATTTTACAATAGATATAAATGCATCGCTTTGGCAACTAATAAAACCAGTTTTAAATATCGAAATTCCAAACCGACAGAATAACATAAAATTCTATGTTATAATTCTTAAAATATTTAATCTGGTAGCGATCTCTTTTGATCGCCGAGAATAAATAATATCGTTATGGAAGCCTGCAAAGTGCAAATTAGTATTACGTAAGTACGAGGAAATTTACAAAAGCATTATTTTCCATTTCTAATGTCTTTGGTTGATATCCAACTAATAACGTTATCGCTATATACGCTCTATTTAAGAAGGCTATAATCGCCAAACTGTCTTACTTGTTCGATAACAAAAACATTTTGTTCAGTTTTTCGTAGTCCTTTTTTGTCAGAGCTACCAATTACAGGCTTACCTTCTAGATTGTTTGAGCATATGTTACAGGTTTTGTTGTCAGAACGTTGTCAATGATAAATACTTCTTCAATCCAGTTTGGAGTAAATACATTTTTAATATTTTCTTTCGTTTATAAAATTCTAACTTGATCGCCGACTTTAAATTGATATTTGTGGTACATTTTTTCGTTTACAAGCACTGGAATTTTAGTTGCACCGTTTAGTGATATTTTGATAGCTCGACATTTTGTGTTATTGTATTTATCATCGATCTGTGGAAGTTCATCAACATACCTGCTAGTGTTTATAGCTGTCAAATGTTTATGTCAGCTCGTTTAGTGTACGATTAAATATTTAGACAACACTTTTCCCTCATTTCCTGTAACATATTCTTTTTATATTATTTTGTTCCTAAAACTGTTCAAATTTTTATTAAAAAATTCTATTCCTTGGTTAGTCCATATTTTATTTGGTTTTATTTCTGTACCTGCTTTAGTGCATCAGTTATCGTTTATCAGTTATTGTTTTTTTATGCAACAGGTACACTAAACGCATATTTACTACGAACATCAATAACGTTAAAGAAATATTTATTATTATCGTTTAACTGAGCAAAATTTGTCATATCATTTAAATCTATCGTCCATATATTATCAACAGCATTTCCGACAACCTTACATTGCGAAACATCTTTTAGGTCTGTGTAATTCAGCTGTAAGCGATTGCATGATATTGTCGTACAATTTGTCTCCCAAGAGGACTCTACCGAGTCTGAATTTATATTTAGTTCATATTATTATTTGAACCAGTCTTTTTATCAAATCGTTCTCGTAGATTTGTATGTTTCATATATTTAAGTTCATCTAGCATTATCTTATCACACCCATGCTTATATTGTTCTTTATCAGGATGGCAAATGTCGAGACGCTTTGCTATTGCACCAAATTGATTAAAAAGCTCTTGTCCATGTAATGGATTATCGTTTACGTCTAGTGGATTACAATTGTTTTGAAAGCTTCGATGGTAGGGGCAATGTGGTTATTAAATTATAATAATTGTGAGGGGCTACGCTGCAATATTGAGAAACAGTAAAACCTAAAAGGAGCCAAATAAGCAGCCCTCGCCTTTATAGATCACTCACACACGTGACCTCAGAAACCGAATGACCTATCCAGCCTATCATTAGCCTATCACGTGCTGAAAACATGACATGAAGCCTCCACAAACTTTAGCTACAAGGATAAATCTTGACTTCTCTCGCAGCACGACTTATTTGAAATCCAACACAAGCATTCAAGAGATAATATGCTATTCAATTTCAAACAGCTGCGACTTATATTGTATAATCCTTTTAACAGGTAATGAAATATAGATTGAAGTTTTGCATTTTCTAAAAACATTTTTGCGCAAGTGTTTCATGAAAATAGTATAATCATAGCATGCTATTTCGTTGCAGCTGATTTACGTGCAAAAGCTGCATATATGGTTTGTTTAGAAATCAGCAGAGAAACAACGATGCGGATTTCGTATAGAGTTCTTGAAAGGTGTTAGACGGTGAAGAATTAATTATTCATATACTTTATCTAAAGAGCACTCCAATTAAATGACACTGAACGAAACACTTTCCTTTGTTCACCACCAGTATTGAATATCCATCTGTAAATGCAACTCTAATTAAACTTGGATTCTTAACATTCGATTCGGTATACCTTAGAATTCTGACGTGTTCACGCAGGAACAAATCTTAAGGGTTCTTGTCTGAATGAGCGATAGGGAAATGGACATACATTCTATGCTAGCTTGTATCTTCCCGACTTACTATGTGCATCTAATCAGTGTCGGGGCTCAGTTACTAACCTTGAAATCAATATATATCGGCACCAGAATAAAAGGTTATGTGAGCCACTTTTCTTTAATTCAAATTTGAACTATTGGGGTATTTTATTATTCCTTTACTATATTATTCATAAACAATTAAGAATACGCTACTCTCAAATGACCCCTTGATTATCGTTTCACATTTATGCTAACATAAATAAATAAATAAATAAATAAATAAATAAATAAATAAATAAATAAATAAATAAATAAATAAATAAAGTATATTTATCCAGATTAGAGACGCAAAGATCCGGATTTTGTTATTTGCATCGAAAGCTTAAATAGGAAATGAGATCTAAATTTACCTTATCTTCACCAGTAAATGCACCGTACACTTCAAGCACTTGAGATAGCTCTTAGCAAAAATTTAAGTGCGTATAAACCGTTCGTTTCAAATGACTGTTTAGATATATAGGTTTAAATATCCATGGATCATGCAAATTTGTTTGTATGATTTCCGAATGCAGTTAAAAATGTTCGCCCCAAGGCGATAAGCTCAATGAGTCCAAAAGTTTGACGTGATATAGCAAACTTTAAAGCTTTCATCCGACACTTTTCTTTATCATTAGCAATAAAATGTTTGGCTGAAAGGTAATGAAACTAATAATTTTAACACAATAACATCATATTGTTATGACTTTATATTTTAAAGCAAGAAAAGAAAGAAAAAAGAAAAAAGAAAGAAAGTTAAAAGAAAATAAACATAACAAGGTTTGCATAATTAAAAATATTAAATTATTGCCCAAACATTCAAAGTAAAAGAAATAAAAACAGTTCCAAAGTGGTGAATAAAAATCATAAGATACTAATTATTCCATTAATTCAAATAGTTACGAGTAATTCGAATAATTTCCAAATGTATTCCGAGTGCTAGGAAGTAATGCACTACCGTATCAGAAGACTCACTATGTGATATTTCGAAAATGATTTTAAATAAATTCACAGTCATCGCGCCATAACTCTAAATAGTCTTTAGATTAATTCATAGTAATTCCGTGTAGCTATAATAATATTTAAATGTGTAGTAGAATGATGTAATTCCAACGAATAATTAAATTAAATGAATCAGTTTTTTCAATATTACCTTTTCAAGACTGATCATGCTTCTTAGAGAGCCTAATTCTTTGAAGTAATCATATTATACAGATTACAAATACGCATTAGAAAGAATGCAATTCATTGCATGAAGTGAATCATTTGGTATTTCGAAATCACCTTTTTTAGTAAACAAAGTCAACTAATTGCACATAAAAGAAAATTAAGTCAGCTTGGCCGTTCACAAAATCTCAATACCTTGTCGGATCAGGTGATGATTAAATGTACTTATTGTTCGATATAATATTGGAACTTTATGAATGGATCTATCTTTAAAATACTTCGATCGTTATAGAAAAGTAAAGACTGCGCTGAAAATGAAGTCTCCTTAACGTCGTCGACGTTGTGATGACTTGTTCTTGGCATGGTTGCCTCTACGAGGATATTCATTTCTCCACTGTGTAGATAGAGCGTCATTCATAGGTTCGAAATAAGCTGCGTGTCCGTATCCAAATCATGGTACTTTTGCATGGTTTTCATGAGCATCACGTACGCTGGATGATAATTTTGGGTAGCAACGGTAAAGTTGCGTTCGAGTTCTCGTCCTGGATATTTTCTGGAGCTGATTTAGACGCGAATGCGAAACAAACTGGCATGGTAACACACGTTTGTTTCCAGTTTGATCCGCGCGTTGGTTTACTGCCTGAAATGCTACGAAAATATAACTGGGAATTATGCTGCCTGGATTTGTGCCGACTCTCCACGAAGTGGTCACCTCAGCAGCAACAAATTGCTGCATATAAATGCGGTGGTGATTGATGTACAGTTTCTTGATGAACTAAGCCAATGAAGATTCCAGTTCGAGCATGTGCACCATGGAGGTAGTGAATTTAGGTATCCACAGCGACAACCACATCATGCCTTATTGTCCATCCGTATGAGCTGATACCCCACTTGTTTTGTGTTTATATTGGGTGGAGAAATATCATTTTAGCACCAGCGTGTTTGGCCCTCTCAAAACCGTCTGTATATCCCGGCATACACCGGAAGATGCTGTTGAGGGGAAGAAGCATGCAGATATCTTGTCATACCGCAGTAATACCTCATCAGGCTGCAAATCACATGCTGTAGTTGACATTACGTGCTAAAGTCAAATTCGCTCTGAAATTTCTTCCGTTTAGCGCTGCTTCTTTCCTAAGAGCTTTCGTTGGAAGCAGGTTCCCGTTGGTGGAAAATTTGGTACTCAACGCGACTGCCGTCCCCGTGTCTATTAAAAACAATATGATGTTACAGCTAGTACTGCGTCGACTTGAATAACGACATCCATTATTTTCAGCGTGATTTGTGAATTGGCTGCACTGTTATCTGGAAGATTTGCAGTGGTCTTCACCTTTTCGCGGATTATGGTGATATTTGTAAACAAGTATCAGCATTTTGATCACATCTCATTAGGGTAATCAGACGGCGATAAGCACGTGCTACATCATTGTGCTCAAAATTTAATAAAATATCTTCGGATTGTTCTTGATGTCTATTTATTCTTAAGGAAACCTCAGAAACAACAATTTTATCAAATATCACAATACTACTCTTTTTATTATTTATTCGTGTATTTTTTCGAAGCGCAATGAATATATGTCGCGGTGCAGAAGCACCTGTTGAGAAGCTATTTACTATGCAAATAACTTTTTACCATGAAGTGGTCTAGTTGCAGCAGTATCTGCTCCTTGAACGTGTCATATTGCATCATCGTTCGTGACTTTTCTTACAAGTACAAATGTGTGCTTAGTTCTAAAACTAACTTTTTTAACATTTCTTCAGAATCCAAAAATATATGATAATGGAATTGCACATGAAAACATTTTATCTTTTAAAATTGCTTTACGTGATGCAAAGCCTATGTTAAAATTTGCGTTCATTTATATTCATGGGGGAGATTGTGCGTCTGCTACAGCGCTTCTTACATTACCTACATTTACATTTTTGTGATTTGGATAATCAGAAGTGTCCTTGACAAACATCATTGATGGACCAACTGATCTTGAATAATCGTCTCTGTATCTTGAAAAACCAAGTATCATCATTGCAACGTCAACATCTTTTTGAATTGATTCAATACTTTTCCAGTCAATCATTTACGTATTGCTGTCAGACAACGCCATGATTCCATTATTACCAAAACAAAAACCACCATCGTTTACGTATTAAGCATTATCTGCTTTAAACATTTTACCTTCAACTTCATTGAATGTTTCACCGGGTTAGAAATACCTACTTGTATCTTGAAATTGAAGCACAATACGTCCACGCTGTTCTGGAATTGTGCATTATAAAATAATATTAATAATCACGCACAAACTCATCTTTAAGAAACCGTTGTATCCATATTAAATGCGAGATCAGATATACGTTTGAACATCTTTATTATACTTATTATCGTGTAATAGAAGACTACTTTCGCTATCAGATTAGTGATTATATTTTTTCTTTTTCTGATAAAGGTACATAAGCCAACTTTGCTAGTTTTTGATTAGGAGCTGGATTTATTATTTTACTAGCACTTGTAGACATCACTTCAAAACTGGCTAGTTTCACTGGTGGCTGAGGGTTTCCTCGTGTTAATCGTGATAATCTATATTTGATGGTAGAGAATGCTTTGCTAGCAACATCATCAACAGCACCAATACCTTTTTCACGAAAAACATCAATAGCTTTCATTTCCAGTCGCTTTACAGTAGGTATTACTTTTGGTGCTATCCGTCTAAATAGACCTTGAACAACATCACCTGGTCCCTCTCCGTAGGACGTTTTGTCCACGTTGAGTATTATGTACAATCATTTTATTATAGTAACTGTATCCAATTACATACTTAATTACTGTGGTAATCATCGGCGATTTCATTAATGAAAGACCGATACACACTAATGTCCATTATACCACTTGTAGATAATCTTTTACAAATATCGACTGCTTCATTCATTATTTCTGGGCAATTATTATAGGCTAGTTTTCCTCCAATGAGTATTTCTAGTCGATCAACATCGGCAAGGACATTTTGTTGATACAAGTAATAAAAGTGCTTCCTTGAGTAATAAGACCGCTTCCAGTTGCGCATGTAGCGTCCTGAAAATTTTCTTCTTCCTCTTCACTTAATTTCTGTTGTATTTTTTACATTTTTGGGTGATTCTGGATATACACGCAGTGAGCCCTCAAATGATATTAGTTTTATTGGAGATTGTGTGTTTCATTTTTGTTTTCGTGTTCGTAGTATTCGTCGTGTTTGTTATGTTAATGGTGGTGATAAATGTTGTTGTTGTGGTAGTGGTGATAATTGTTGTTGTTCAATATAGTTATCTACCTCTTTCTTATAATTAATATATTTTAGATTGCTGTTTCGAGCTTGATTAACGCTGTAGTATATGTGATATATCCATTTGTGCCAAGTATCCTCACAGGTTCATCAGCGAATCAGATTTTAAAAATTGTTTTCGATCATAACTTCTCGCAGCAATCTCATCTAATTCTAGATCTTTTGGTTTTCTAATAAGATTAGTTGCGTTTCAGTAAACGTATCAGCCAGACTAGACTAACCCTGGCTCTTGCCTCTGATTCTTTTTCTGGTTCCGGTATACGACTTTTTATATCACCTACGAGTTTGGTCAATACCTTAAAGTATTTGTTGCATTGGTTGAGCAGCAGCTATATCAGCTTAGAAGCCCACGTAAATTCCTTTTTGTTTATTTGTATTTGTTCTGCTATTTTTTTTATTTCCTTCAGTGGTTTTGTCTAACGTTGGAAGAAGACCTATAGTTGTTTCTATAATAGGCTTAAATAATTACTATGCATCCACTGTGAATTTAACTTGAGATTCCTGACGTGATTGTATTTGCTGCTGGACAGAATCACTGACAGGTAAATATTTTTATTGTCTCTAATCGTTACGAGCTATTTGAGTTAAGTGTAGTTCTCCAATATTCATTATTAATATAATAATGATTTAATTACTACAGCAGCAGAGGAGATTAGCAACCAATATTGAGTGACCCGGCGAGTAGATGAAACACACCATAAGAAAAAAAAGTCTCCAAGATAAAGTAACTATTTAAGCTAACCCAATAAGAGAAACTCTCTGTCAGGTAGAAGCTTTAATTTAGTGTTATCGACATTATTTTTCGGCCTCCACAGAAACCTTATTGTTTAGACATTTGACGATTCAGATAAGTGGCCTGTTCAAATCCTATGCTGCTAAAATAAAGAATTCTTCATCTTGGATTATTGAGAATTCTCTGTAAATGATATATTGATGCTGTATGAATCCATATACTAGGATGGTGGTTGATGTATAGAATGTATCAAGGGACATAGGTAAAATGATCATGTGAATTCTACGTGAAGAGACGCGCATTTATTAAATATTGTTTGACTATATCTCATTAATTTAACAAACCACATCCATCCATCCATCCGTCCATCCGTCCGTCCATCCATCCATCCATGCTATCTATCTATCTATCTATCTATCTATCTATCTATCTATCTATCTATCTATCTATCTATCTATCTATCTATCTATCTATCTATCCTGGATAGCAGTTTGAAAGACAGCAACAAACAATGTTGTACCTAATAATTGAATGAATCTTACCTTCACGTCAAATTTAATTAAGTGGCAAATATAACTATGGTTTTAATAGCTACTGGGCAAGGTTCAATTCATCATACGATTAGCAACATTTGTAACGTGTGATACCTGTCATGAAGTTATGTTTGTTCTTCTCTCCATCCTCATTAATATGTACGATGCATAATCCTATGTTAATGCTGAAAAAGCTATAAGCTGCTCCCCCAATTCAATTTATTTTGATATTGTGTCAAAACATGTTGTCAGTCGGTATTACTACTGCAACAGGAGCTTAGGCGTGTAGAAGATTCAGCCAGTGTTGTTAAGTCCATAGGTTGTTTTCAACCCCAAACCCTTTTCAGAATCAAATTATATCTTGGACGACGTTACATTCTCCCAGAGGTAATGTTGAGAGTGTATTTCCTTTGTAAATCTCCGACCAGATGTATCTGTTTGTTTCACTTTGTCTAGCATGTAGCATTGTATCCTCGTACTCAGGGTCTCTTTTTCCAGTGTGTGTGTGTGTGTGTGTGTGTGTGTGTGTGTGTGTGTGTGAGAGAGAGAGAGAGAGAGAGAGAGAGAGAGAGAGAGAGAGAGAGAGAGAGAGAGAGAGAGAGAGAGAGAGAGAGAGAGAGGAGAGAGAGAGAGAGTTTTACTTGTTTGCTGTCATGATAAATGATACACCTCCAACTATCAGATATGTTTGGGTAGACGTTCACCCTTACAATTTTCAAAATCTGAAAATCTGTGTGTTAAATGGTGAATGCATGGTTGATGGATATTAAATGTGGAGTTTTGGGTCACATACTATTGGCTATTGAATAGTAAATAACACTGTATTGGTTAGTACAAACTACGTTTTGGAATAGTACATGCCTGATAGGAAAGTACGTAACTGTGTGCTGAATAGTAGATACCTATGCTGGTTTCTATAAATGGTTCTGAAGAAGGACTCTTTGGGCTTTTAATAAATATTAATTTGACAACATGAACCGTAGCTACCTTACATTGCTTTCCCGTCCAAGTTGCAGTAGCCATAATGATAGTTGCCACCACTTCTCACCGTGAGAGGTTAAAATTAAAATACAAATATTTTCTAAGCATGCACGGGTTGTCAATGTCCAATGAAAATAGTTTGGCTGTTTCTAAACACGAACATAGAATGTTACTTTACAAGCTCTTTAGTACAAAAAGGTAGCGTTTATCGATTTCAAATTTACTGGAATCCTATCTTACTCCATGATACTTTGAATCCCGATTGGGATGATAAAGGATACAAGGTAAATCAGTAAGGTGTTCCAGCAATCACAGGATATATATATATATATATATATATATATATATATATATATATATATATATATATATATATATATATATATATATATGTATATATATATATATATATATATATATATATATATATATATATGTGTATATATATATATATATATATATATATATATATATATATATATATATATATATATATATATATATATATATATATATATATATATATATGTATATATATATATATATATATATGTATATATATATATATATATATGTATATATATATATATATATATATATATATATATATATATATATATATATATATATATATATATATATATATATATATATATATATTACTTGTAATGATGACTTTTCGCCATTGAAGCTATCTGACAATCAAACCTACTTCGCAAAGCAATGACATTCAAACACACTTTTTGCCAACACGTCACAAATGATAAACATTTTAGTGAGAGAAATGAATTTAGGACATTTTAATGGCCCCATACAACATTCAAGTCGACTTGGATATGTTTCTATTTTAAATAACTGTTATTAAGTTTTCTTTTTTTTTTCTACCCTGTTTAATAACTATAGAAGAAATTTACTATTACTGTTGCAGTAGCACATATTTAGTGAAAAACCAACCTTTTCTTTTGCATTTGCGCGCGATTTAGAGACACCCGACCCAGATAAAAATCAAATTTAATAACCAATTTGTACAACTTGCCGCTGTTATTATGGAATCATTTCCAAAATAATTTTTTTGGTAAAATGTTATGTTAAAAGTTTGGATATCATTATTTGGACCATGAACTATACTTAATGGAACTAAACCTTTCCATAGAATAATATTAGCATACCTATATAAAATTATCAAGTGAATCAGACATTTTGTATAATTTAAGATAAAGTCTATTAAACAGAATGCAAATTCTAATATTCCACTGTGATAAATACTTTACAATGAAATAATGTAATATTTTATTTTGTTTAAGAAATAAAATGTTAAAAAAGATGTTATTAAGGAAACAACTCGTGATCCTTTACTTATAAAGCTCTCTAGATTACTTCCCTTAGAGATATTAAATTTTCAAGTTGCGTACATTGCACACTGAAGTTAATACGTACAACTATAGATTAAATTACTGTTTCAAACAAAGAGGAAAGTAAATATGTACAACTGTTACTGCATATCGCTAGCATTAAAATCGTACACATCTTTAGTCACATAAAAATGACGTGTGGTATCTCATTGAAAACAAAGCATACATGTGATTGTAAGAGGCAAACAAAAAAACAAGCTTCAACCATACACATAATTGAAGAATAAACATTTGTAATTTAAAATCATCATGCAATTATACATTAGGAAATCTTTAACTGGCATCATAATTCAAAAAATGAAGTTGTTTTGAAAAAGGAATCCTATATAACTAAAGAAAGCAACACTCTATTGACTTCACCATACGGAATCAGAGATAAAAATAGGAAACTTCAAACTAAATATAAAAACAGGAAGAAATTAAGTTATTGTTAAGTCGTTTGAAACGTCGTTTGTCTAGTCTGTAATAGGCTAACCTGCTACACACCATACAAAGGTCCCTAACATGGAAAATAAATATAGAACATAAACTCCCTCTCTCTCCACTTCTTGCATGCATCCATACAAACTATTTAAAAGAAACACACACAACCATATACTAAACCACCAAATGCACTTTATCATATAAGCATGTCAAGCATCTATAAAAAACATATCTAAACCATTGCACACAAACACACAACAGATTGAATAGGTAGAGGTTTTCGTTAGAAATACGACCCACATAAACACAAATTCACCAACACATTGATATACAAACGAAATATTTGGGTAATTGATCAGTCTCTTTTCTAGAGATCTAGGTAGCCCTGGAAAGAACTGTGTTCTTTTGGCAATTCCCATTTCTTAGCTTCTGGGAGGACGATCCTATCTCGCTGCAGGTTTCCAACAGGGTATGGTCTGCTTCTTTGGAAGAAGAAAGGAAAATCATTGGTATACATTCTACAATCCACCATGGCTCTCTCTCTCTCTCTCTCTCTCTCTCTCTCTCTCTCTCTCTCTCTCTCTCTCTCTCTCTCTCTCTCTCTCTCTCTCTCTCTCTCTCTCTCTCTCTCTCTCTCTCTCTCTCTCTTGCTCCTGTTGATTGTGTTGTTGTTGCAGATGTCTTTGCTGGTTATGTTGCCTATGCTTCATTGTCCACTCTTTTTACTCATTATTCCGTACTTCTCGAAGGACTTTCTCTATATGGTCTTGCGCCAATTTTATCATCATTATATTCTTTTTTTCTTTAGGTTTCTTAACTAGGTTCTGCCGGACACAATGTAAATTTACGTGAACCTCATTTGATGGCATGTTTATCTATTGACAAGTCATTAATAGACTGATAGAATACGATATAGTATTAGCCTCGCTTTTGGGAACTATGCATTTGCGACGGTTTACGCACGAACCCGGGCTATTTAATTGGTCGTGAAAAGTGGAAGGTGCTACACCTCTCAGTCATTTATACACACATTGTGTGTTTAGTACTTTGACTGATTAGTCATGTGGCAATAAAGCCACTATCGACTTGTATGTAGGTTGTGACGAGTGAGAATAGACCCAACACTCGTTTAAATTTGGTGTCCTACGCGGCTGTATGAGAAGTTGATTGGACACTGCTCTGGTGACGTCATCCTGGTTTCGTGCGTGCACGCTCCTCGGGTTACCGGATTTCTGAAATGAGAGGAAACCGGCCCACACAGTTGTCTTTCATAGTTCAGGAAGGAAAAGGAGGAAAAGGAGCCCGACAGGAACACTTACTGAGACGCCAAGGTCATACTTTAACCAAATGTAGCTCTGGAATCTTAATGAGCAATCCAAATTAGCAATAGTATGTAAGCCACTTGTGCAAGTAGTCCAATTTGATTAAAATAATAAATTTACTGATTTATTAAATATGAACAATTGCTTACAGAGTGTACGTAAAAGTTCAAATTTAAACAATATTATAATTTTTAAGTGACTCACTTATTGTACCTCAATATCAAATAATTTTAGGTGGGGCTAACCAGTTATTATGTACTTTTAGGAGAATGATGTATATAAGGGGAAATTGTTATCATTTAAGACATTCCCAGTGGAGAGAATATTGGCATATCTCTATGCTACTTTCATGTGGCTGACATTTCTTTGAATGTTGTATTTTGTAAATGATCTTAGCACACTTCTAACTAAAATGACTGCTCCTTTGTGCTTCTAAAATCAACCTGAATTTGTCTCAAGTACATTATCCTCGGCAGTTATTAAAATAGGAAAAATGAATTTTGAGCGATTAGATAATACCGGCTTCTAAACGTGCAAAGAATGTATTACCAAATATATAAAATGTAAAAACACTTATCGGCTTTTATTTTATAATTTACCTCTGAAGTTTGAGAAGTGAAGATGAGTAAGTGGAGCTAGCACTTTTTTGAAAGTTGCACATCTGAAGTAAGGTTAAGCTGTATACTCTCTAACCCATTTTACTCCTATCAATCATACACCAAAATCAAGGAAATTAAAGGTTCTTTGAACAATACCTAAGATATACAAAATCTTTTTTAAATAGCCAGTACAACTAGCGAGGAAACCCGAGGAAATTCTTTTTCTTTAAAGTTCTAACCCTATGCTAACTACGAAACTGTAGAACGCCATCCTAATAGTAGAGAAGTTTGAAGAGTGAGTACAAGGATCAAATTAGATTATAATTAGTTTGATTAAGGCTGATATCCTTTTAAAATGTGGCATTTTGATTAGTAGCTGTATAAAGGGCTCCTAGTACGGCAGTCCAAATGTTAGGCGGATATCTTCCTTATTTCTGTCAGCTGTTTGGTGGCCTCGATCAGGGTGGTTACTGGCTACTGTTAGTATGCCTTCTTGTATAATTGAAAGATGATACGTACAGTTTGGGGTCTCGGTTTTCAGGTTTTAAGTTGTCTTCAGGCTAAATGGTTCACAGCACTAACAATTGACCTATTTTTGCACTGCACTGTCAGACCCAATTTCAACTTCATCCACCTTTTCATATGTGTCTATTGTGAGCAAAATATCGTGTTTCGGTTTTTGCTTTAGCCGAATCTTCAGCTACTGCTTTGGCACGTTCCCTAGATCGTGAAATGCCGAGGAGGCCTATTTATCTTTGGTTCTCCACGTTTCTCATGCTGTTGTCGTGGAGGTAGTGGTCATTGATGAACCATTGTCAGTTTCAGATGTCTCGGTTTTTCTATCAGAGTTCCAGGTGTCATAGATGAGTGATGTGTGACCCTCAATAGAACTGTTTTCCTCCTCCTCTCTACGTTTCTTAGTTATCTTTCTTCACCTTCTGCCTCAGATCCAATGATATCATGGTCCATCACCTCACAATGTTCATCCCGGACTAATATTAATTAATATTAATGCTCACTGACTATGCAAACTAATTAAGTCGATGACCAGACTGATGATAATGAAATTAAATTTAGGTCGTATTCGTCAATCTTGCATTCGCAAGCAGTTAATATCCGCAAGGTATGGCTGTTTAATCGTTCGCAGGGGAAGGAAAGAGAGCCTCTTTTCCCCAGATCTCTAATGCAAATAAAGTGTGCTGTTTAATTAGGCAGGTTTTGTGGCATTTAAGCTCCATGGGAAAATCGATAAGCGGGAATAGAAACACAACTATCAACGTCAAAGTCTGTATCTAACTGTAAGGCGCTTATTGTGGATTGCAACTCATTCATAGCGCCATCCCGGCTTCGCGCTTACACGCTCATTGGGGCACATTTTAACTAAAACGACTGGGAATAGTTCCACATTTTGTCTTTTTATGGTCCTAGCGAGGAAAGGAGGAGTGGGACTCGGCTAGAGACGAAAGCGACAACTGAAGTACTAAAACGTCAGGTCGTACTTAAATCATATTTAATATAGTTATTCTAATAGTCAATTGAAAACACCAATACTGTGTAAACCACATGTGCAATAAACAATTCATTAAGTCTAACATTAAGTCTAACAAATTTCTTTCAATAATTTACATCTTTTTTTTAATTATGTGTACAAAGTATGTTTCTAATTCCGAAATATTCCCAATCAGTCGAGTCCGAATGACTTTTTTTTGTTGTATCACGGTATATATGGAATAGGATATAAATTTTGATGGTTGTGCATAAAAGATCTAATCAGGAATAGTCGAAAATATACAGATATTATCGAAAGAGGTTTTAAATAGCCTAAATAAAAACTGTATCAATTCATTCAGGCAGTCTTGATAGCAGCTCAATCTTTCACGATCTTTTCGAGTTCGCTGAGAGGGACATCTAGACATTTCCGGAATGCACGCTGCAATGTAGTCCTGGCTGGTTGTCTTATAATTTTCCGGTGGATGCCATAGCATGGCGCACACCCTTAAAACTTCCAAGTCATCTCGTTTGTTTTCAGTGCTGATTCTTTATATTCCAGCAACCGTCAGCTGTTTACCAGTCCATTAAGGTTGGTGTCAGTGTCCTCCCAGCTCCGACATGGCAGAATCCCTAGCTGAATGTCTGGACTGTTGATACACCAGGTTCTCTTACCTATTATAATTATATTATAATAATAATGTTTTTACTTTTATGCGAGGGAAAAGCCTCTTGTCATTACTTCCTTGAATGAGTTGGTCGGTGGGTTAGCAACATGATAACTCATGCATAATATCATGCTCTCTTTCTCTGATAATCGTATGGTTATTCATAACCGCACGTGCAGCACAATGTTCCTACTACTCTCCTCCACCCATTTAAATGTAGCAGTTGGCTTTATGTTATTACTTCTTCTACGTCCCCTGAGTGAAATGAATGAATGGAATGAATATAACCAGACAGACTGTTTAAGAAAGATTAAAATCGCCTACGCTAGCAAAGAGCATTTGCGACTCGTTAATGATCAATTGTTGAGCTTTTTAATTGGTCGTGACCAATAACTGACTGACTAACTAATTAGGATTAGAGTCGCGTATTGCCTCAGTCGGCTTTTGCGAATTATTGCGGCCCCATGCTGGGTGGCGGTCCCTTTCAGAATGAGCTTGGCCCTGGAGCTGGGCCTTTCTGGAACTATTGCCTCATTTGTCAATCGGACGCATTAACATTTCTCCTAGCATGACAGATCCACCACTAGGCCTCCCAACGCAGCCCCGTCTTCCCCACCAAAACACCAAAGGATAAGTCCACACTGCTTTATCTAAGCAAGGCAGACTTTGATCGAATTCTTGCCAGTTTTTCCTACTGGTGTTCCTATACCAATGTTGTGCGAACTACCTGTGCAATTGGCCTAATCGTTTTAGGTTGTGAATTTGGAATATGTCATGTGTTGAAATTTTGTGTACTGAGCGTACTTATATGGGCCAAAAAGGTGTCTAAACCGCTGCATGTGAGACATCCGTCATACGTTAGCATGCTTAGTTTTGATGTGGCTGTGAATTTTAACAGCCTTCGAAAGGATCACGTGACTATTAGGGATCTTCATCTTCAGGTTCCAAAGTGAAGACTTGAGTTGTGTGGCGGGTGTGGTCAACATTCCGTGCCGCCTTGGCTGTTCTTCGGGTATGATTGTCCGGGATAGGGTGTACTGGTGGGATAGCAGACCGGAGACCGCTTGGATTGTCCCTTGATTTTGCACTTGTCTGTGTCGGAGGGGAGTGGGGTTTGTGGGATAGCAGGAAGGATTGTGTTCTGGACTGTCCCTTACCTTTGTTCGATACCAGTGTGTTTTGCGTGCGTGTCTGTGTGACCATCCTGGTGTTTGTGTGAGCGTGCGGGATAGGGTTTGTGGGGTAGCAGGTGTGGGTTCCTGGACTACACCTTGGTTTTTTCAAGCAACTGATACTAAGCCGGTGGGAACCTCTGTTCTATAAATCTTTTCTGTGTTATAAATCTTTTCTGAGTTATAAATCTTTTCAGTGTGGTACTTTTCCATATTTTCCTTGGTAGTTTGGGGCTGGTGGGTGCGATATATCTTCCTGGGGAGTCACGTTGCTTGTATTGGAGATTATTGTTTTTCACCTGTCTCATGATCTTGCTTCCGCTTGTGTCGTTTGTTACTCTGGTGTTGTAGGATGG
Organism: Potamilus streckersoni; assembly: GCA_016746295.1. Lineage (NCBI taxonomy): Eukaryota > Metazoa > Mollusca > Bivalvia > Unionida > Unionidae > Potamilus > Potamilus streckersoni. The sequence continues at coordinate 250,489 of JAEAOA010000605.1, read as the reverse complement.
TGTCCTTGTATCTGGGAGACCCGATCTTCTTTAGTCATCCTTCGCTGTCTTTGGCTGCTTGTCTTCCCCTTTGCACTAATTTTGGTCTACATGTGTTGGATGTGATGGTGCTATCTGTACAGACCGCCCCCGCTCCCAGGGCCCACCGTTTCTACTAGGATAGGACATATCTAGCTCCCCTTTCCTTCTTTTATATATATTAATATTTTATAATTAAGTTTAGTTATTAGTTTGTGCTGTTTGGAGAAGCCGCCAGTGTGGGGATGGTGGATAGTTTAGTAGAGATATCATGTGGGTAGTTATCCGGGTGCGAGTGTAGTATGTCTACTGTATTGAGAGTGTCACTGTGAGGTTTGAGTTTACTTTGTTCTAAAGTTATTGCAATTTGTTAATATCTTTAAGATATTTGATGACGATCTTGGATGTGCATTCGTGGTTTGTGTTTTTCTCTGCAATGAGGTAATCCGAGTAAGTAGTCGGTGGCCCCAATTTGATTTGGTAGACTCTGAAATGATCCCTATGGATCGTATATTGTAGGCAGTCATTGAGTATGCAATATAGAGTTTCTAGTAAGTTGCAAGTGGGGCAGTTGGTACTGACATTTGTCCCGTGGCTGGTTCTAAATAAGTCTTCCCGGTCTTGTTGATATTGATTATCTTGAGCTCTTTTGCGGAGAGGCGTTTGCGTTCATCAGTGCTCCTCTTGACTTTTGACTAGATGTGGTAAAGGGCTCCTCCGCCGTTGTCCTTTGCGTCCCATTGCCGTTGTCAGCCTTTCTTAATGGCGTGAGATACCCTGCTGTACAGTTCCTTCGTACTGTAGTCGAGAGGTGCGATGTCCACATCGTGGAATCTTTGTTTGGCGGCTGCGTATGCTTTGTCATTTCGATTAAATTGATGTTTGAAGTGACCCACATGATGTCTACGCGGGCTTAGGTCATTTCCAGTTCCTTGAGGGACATGAGGTCGTCCTGCAGCATATTGCTCCTGGTTTTTGTCGTTCCCGTTTCTAGGGATGTAAAAACACTGAGGGAGTCCGAGATTATGTATGGTTGGGTTCCGATCAACTGGAGGTCGTGACCAGACTGACAATCGCACCGCTTCATATGCAAGCGCGGATGAGATGAAAGACATCTCTACGTTTTGAAAATATCATTAATAAGATGATACAGAGGGATAGAAAATGGAAAGAGCACATATACAGAGTAAATAAAAGCAACAAACAGCTGATTTTCTTCTTGGCTTGGCTCATGCATTTGTCATACTGAATCTGACATCCATAACAATGTTAGTGGGTTAAAGCTGTTATTTTGTCAGCCAGATACTTTTCAAACCAGGAGATTAAATGTTATTCCTGTTCTAGCCATCTCAACATCATGACTGTTTTTGTCTGTAGTATTTTCTTTTTATTGTTATGCCTAAATGTATTCTCGTCACCAATTTCTAGTTATTGCTAGGATCCTGCAATAGCCTCGAATAGTCTAGAATCACTTCTCTCAAGTTGTTGCTTTCAAGCGTATTGTAAAATTTTGCATTCTAGATAACATGCAATCTACTGGAGACTGCATGTGCAAACGGAAGTTCCATACGAAATTGGCCGGAATTTATATGGTAGAAGTGTTCATCGTCGCTGCCTTTGTCGTCAGTGAAATCAAAAGCCCACAAAACGTAGACTTCTCCATAAATGTCGTACGAAATGACGTAGCCAGTATTACTATCCATTACCGTTGTACAGGGACACGAATGATCCCAATTAAGTTTTATTATCACAGTTTGGTTCAAAGGGTCTGGTACACAAGGTTTTTTCATCTGAACGAAATTGTATTTCTTTTATCATTGCAAATGTTCTTAACTCTTTATACTATCAAAGGACGACAGATATATGCTTCGAACAACAAGATGGCAGTCTGGCTATCCCGTGCAGTTCATAAACGTGTTTAGGCGGAAGTATATGAAGGAGTTCTTACAAAAATACTAATGTAAAATGACAATGAGCATGTGTAAGTGTGCTTAAATCGTGACTATAAAGAAACGTTTCCAAAATTTCAAGATATGCTACAAAGAAATCTGAACGCATATGTATGAAATCTGAAGCTGACTGCTTGTTTTTTTTGTGCTTATCAAGTTAGTTCTGTTTGGATTCTATTGTTTTATAATATTTATAAATTTTCTTTGTTAAACTCGACCGGAGTATTTAATATAAGCTTTTATAAGCATGATGGTCGTATTATATTACAAATGACAGACACACACACACACACACTTTATCAGATATATCGAAAGCATGAAATCGACCTGTCTCTATCGCTAAATTATGGGTGGAACATATAACTCTAAGAATTTAAACACCAAAAATTAGCTGAAAATTGTTCAGGATTTAATAAAGATTCAAAACATCTGTAATTTGTTGCTTGGAACGCACAACATCTCTATAAACAATATATGAACAAGTTAATCTGTCCAACACTTTGCTCAAACAACACAAAATCAATCCATTATAAATATAATACTTTCTTTATTCACGTTGCTCATGTAATACGAATATTTTCAACAAAATGTTTTAACAACATGTAGTAATGATATGAATCCCAATTTTGATCCATGTGAACTAAATGTAGGCCATATTTAATAAACCGTATTTAATAGGTAACACGTAGTGGGTATCTGCCAGATTCAACAATTGCATTAGCAACAATAATTATTCAATAATTGTAAGTGCCCTTAATTTGTATTATGTAGGGCTCAGCTTCGATTTTAGTGATTGGTCGGCAAAATCATTGACGTCTGATCTGTTTATTAGTGTTGATTCATTTGACCTTACGGCAAATTTGGCATGCTCATTTTCGTCGTGTGAGGAAGATGAACTCCTAGAAGATGGCGAACTTATTGAATCTGAAGAAGATTTAGCTTGCTGGGGTTAGACAGTACAAGGACCTAAGAGGCCATAGGCCATATTGAGGCTGAGTAGCACTTTTGGTAATTATTATTATTATTATTATTATTATTATTATTATTATTATTATTATTATTATTATTATTATTATTATTATTATTATTAGTAGTAGTAGTAGTAGTAGTAGTAGTAGTAGTAGTAGTAGTAGTACGAACTCATTTTGTGCCAAGTGATCAATCGAACAGGACGCTTCAATGATTGGCATTTCCAATCGAGTCCAATCTTTTTTCTTTTCTAAATTTTGCGAGTGAAATAATCAATGCTTTCTTTCAGATAGTTTGTTACGACAACGTTGGTGTGTCTTATTTGGAAGATACAAGTTATTTTGATAGAAACAGAGATGTAATAACAATGCCAGTGGAAATTCTTGTGACGACAAATAGTGAGAACTGCATTAAACTAACGTGATCCTTAACAACGGTCTAACGTTACAGTATAGGATTTTCATATGTAATGGAATTACACTAAACTTCTATTAAAAATTATAAAACAACAAGTTCATGTCACATCAAGACTGTGAACCTGTGATTTGTTTCGTCATTTTTAAGAGCATAGCTTCACATATTGGAGTTTTAAAGAAAGATTCGGCATGTAAAAAAATAATTACAAAGTTTAAGTTACAAAACATCATTTCGTTTATTTCATGTATTTATTATTTAGATTTACTTGGCACAGTTTTTTTGCGTTTTACGGCACAAGATCGCATGTAGGTTATTTATTGCTTAGGCAACCGGAGTAAAGTGTCCTTCCCAGGAACACATGACTGCCATACAAGGGCTGAACCGATGCTAGGAATCGAAAACAGCTTTTCTGTCGTGATTATCAAATGCCATCCGCCTAGCCATGGCGGTTCCCGTTTCGATTTATACACCCATATAATATTTTCCAATATTACCCGCGTTTAATAAAATGCTAAGATATAGAGCATAACAACATGACGTCATATAAATGTAATTTAAAAATCATCTGTAGTGTAGTTTGTTTACAATAACAAAATCAAACAGGTAAGGTCATCTATTCGTAAGTTAGCTTGATGCTTTATACAAATAATAACGAAGTCCTCTACAGTGATTGGTCTCTTTATATACAGTAACATGGTTTGCCTTTTAGAGGCATACCAGAACCTAACATAGTACAGAACACACATATTACTTCGGAAGTCAGGAATTCAAGGACATTCTTTGTAAGTACTAGTCTCATATATAAAATGCTACATCTATCAGTAAGTTTGATATAGTACACTACTATATTACTTGTATTCATAACTGCGATAACTCCTTTGGCAGGTAAAACTGTATGTACAATTTGTTAAATTGTTGAGTTTAGGACCTTATTTGGTATTATTCGATATGTAATCTTTTTTGGTATTAGGACCGCTCCGGTAACCTAAGTGGTTAGAGTGTCCGCCTCGGGATAGGAAATACTTTTTTTTTAAAAATGATACTAGCAGCTGCCTGGCTTGTCGCTCACTATAGTGATATGACTGAAAAATTGTTAAAGCTACGTTAACAATCAAAAGCACACAGCAACAAACGGAGTTCTTTAAATAAATTATGTGGGTATTTCATGACCAGTAAGCCAATCTCATCACTATAAAAATGCAAAATAGCCGCATTCCGATCTCGATGCAGAATTAGATCTATATCGCGGAAAACCATATTTTATCTCATGTGAATCTATTATTTGAAATTTTAAAACGCGAAATTTGTGGTAAATGATTCATTGTAAAATGCTGACAGAATGGGATAGATCTCTCTCTCTCTCTCTCTCTCTCTCTCTCTCTCTCTCTCTCGTAAAACAAGAAAGCAATAAAATAATATATATATATATATATATATATATATATATATATATATATATATATATATATATATATATATATATATATATATATATATATATATATGTGTGTGTAAATAGAAATGCCTATTTGTTTGACTTGTGGTTTTGTGGTGCCATAAATTTATAATAATAATGTTACTGTTTCACACTGTTGACAACAACACTACTTGTAACAATAGAATGGGTTGATATAACCTGTCTGATAATAAAAGGCAAACAAAAATTTGATAAACATTGATTTATTCGTCTTTCCTTTTCTTGAAAAAAACAAACAAACAAACTTTATTTAAGCATTAATATTGCATGAAAACGTATAATACAGAAAACAAAGTCACATTCGTTTACGTTTCTTTAGTCTTTGAAAAATGCAACATAGATGCAGTATTTGAACAATATAAGTTCAGTATATACGGCAGTTTCAAAGAAAGAAGAAATTACTAAGTAATGTGTTTTAGTGCTCTCTCTCTCTCTCTCTCTCTCTCTCTCTCTCTCTCTCTCTCTCTCTCTCTCTCTCTCTCTCTCTCTCTCTCTCTCTCTCATAGTATGCACATTTATTCAGCATCCAATTTTTGTTTAGAAAAAAATCTGACCATTAAGGATGAATCTTGTTTTCTTCTTGGCTCTGGTTTTGCTGATTGCTGAAATAGGTATGTAAAATAATACCATGCTAGAAGCATCTGTTGTTTTTTTTAATGTACCGCCTGTGTGACAACAACCTTTTGTTAAAAGGTTCAAAGATAACAATAATTTCTGTGTTACTTTAATCTACTCAACTTCCTATAATCTTTCGTCTTTAAAGTTTTAGATAGTTCAGTTTGTAAGCAACATGGATAATTTATTTAATGAGAATTATATTTTTTAAAAAAATTATGTTTTCTTAATTTGTCATAGCGGTAATAGTCGATGGTGAATAATTTGCTAACTCTGTTCAAGAGATCTAATTCCTAATACAACACTGCAAAATAATTGTTGTTGTTATTGTTGTTGTTGTTGTTGTTATAGGGTTTAACGCCATTTTGAGAACAAGATAGGCTATACATTGCGGCCAGTATAAATGGTAGAGGAAGAACCCTGGAAAAGCACAGAAAGAACCACAGACTCATGAGATGCTATTGGCAGGCTTTCTCACCTACCCACATTGGCCTTGCCCTCGACTCACACCCATGCAGTGGTGAGATGGCAGTGATCCGTAACAGTGATCGCTTTAGACCATTCGTCCACTCGGGTTCCCATGCAAAGAGTAAGAACCTAGATCTAAATACAACAATATAAACAGTCGAACTTAGACCTAAATACAACATTGTAAAGACTGTGGACTGTATGAGAGGTACCAACAAAGAATAACGGAACAGTAAATTTGCCATCTGTGTAATATTTACACTTTATCGTCAAGATAGTCACAGTTTTAGTTTGACAAATACATCATATAAATAAACAAATTCGCAATAGAAAAGGCTTGCTTTAATATGTATGTATGTATGTATGTATGTATGTATGTATGTATGTATGTATGTATGTATGTATGTATGTATGTATGTATGTATGTATGTATGTATGTATGTATGTATGTATGTATGTATGTATGTATGTATGTATGTATGTATGTATGTATGTATGTATGTATGTATGTAATGTAATGTATGTGTGTGTGTGTGTATGTATGTATGTATGTATGTATGTATGTATGTATGTATGTATGTATGTATGTATGTATGTATGTATGTGTGTGTGTGTGTGTGTGTGTATGTATGTATGTATGTATGTATGTATGTATGTATGTATGTATGTATGTATGTATGTATGTATGTATGTATGTATGTATGTATGTATGTATGTATGTATGTATGTATGTATGTATGTATGTAATGTATGTGTGTGTATGTATGTATGTATGTATGTATGTATGTATGTATGTATGTATGTATGTATGTATGTATGTATGTATGTATGTATGTATGTATGTATGTAATGTATGTGTGTGTATGTATGTATGTATGTATGTATGTATGTATGTATGTATGTATGTATGTATGTATGTATGTATGTATGTATGTATGTATGTATGTATGTATGTATGTATGTATGTATGTATGTATGTATGTATGTATGTATGTATGTATGTATGTGTGTATGTGTGTGTGTATGTATGTATGTATGTATGTATGTATGTATGTATGTATGTATGTATGTATGTATGTATGTATGTATGTATGTATGTATGTATGTATGTATGTATGTATGTATGTATGTATGTATGTAATGTATGTGTGTGTGTATGTATGTATGTATGTATGTATGTATGTATGTATGTATGTATGTATGTATGTATGTATGTATGTATGTATGTATGTATGTATGTATGTATGTATGTATGTATGTATGTATGTATGTATGTATGTATGTATGTATGTATGTGTGTGCGTGCGTACGTACATATATATGTATGTACGCGTTCACCATACATTAGATAAGTTTTTCTAACAATTTTACCTACTATGAGTCTTTTCTAATGTTAATACTTTTTACTCTGCATTAGATATACCAGCTGTTGAAGCCGATTGGGGATGTCCTTTCAAGGCGTTTAAATGTAACAGTTATTGTGTAGAACATCGAAACTGCAGAAGCGGCTATTGTGATAAGAACAAGTTATGGATGGTGTGCAATTGCGAATTATGTCGACGTTCGATTCTTCAATGAGAGGTATGAATACTCATTAACCTACTGAATAATTAATTAATTGATATACGAAATGACTGAATACTTAATTTCTTCCTCGTCCCTCTTCTGACAAAATTCAGGCACTATATGATTTCACTTAACCATAATGAGTCAGTCTCTCCGCCTAGTATTGTTCGGAAATTCAAATGTGCAATTTAGAAAAATGACGGTCTAATATCTGTTAATATGTTCACCTTTGTCCATATTAGGTATAATCTGTGTAGGTATTTATTTTCCGTTATATACTGAACATGGAACTATGATTATCCTCCCTGGAGCACATATATGAGTCGTACATTTGCTCACTCTGAAGTGTTTCGTGCGCACTGTAACACGACGACTTCACTCAGTATCAAGATATTCACGAAATCACAAAGTGCTTACTATGTCTGCAGTTCTATCTATCTATCTATCTATCTATCTATCTATCTATCTATCTATCTATCTATCTGTCTGTCTGTCTGTCTGTCTGTCTATCTGTCTGTCTGTCTGTCTGTCTGTCTGTCCGTCCGTCCGTCCGTCCGTCCGTCCATCTATCTATCTATCTATCTATCTATCTATCTATCTATCTATCTATCTATCTATCTATCTATCTATCTGTCTGTCTGTCTATCTGTCTGTATCTGTCTGCCTGTCTTGGGTTTCAGCGTATCACCCTGGTTCTGGCATATAAATCCTGAATCAAAGTTGTCCAACAGTAGATGAATAAACATATTGATACATGGTACCACTATTGAAGAAGAAACAGTATCACATCTGTTCTGTTTCACAATGGTGCAATTACAGAAGATAAAACATACGTACATCAGTCTGTTTCAAAGGGGTACAACTGCAAAAGGAAAAATATTAGCACATTAATACTGTTTCGCAGTGGTACAACAATAGAAGAAGACTCATATCAGCAAGAATGGCCATAATATGCATTAAAACTTGACATCACCCGAAATAGAGCATCAACTTTTGGGTCAGTCTAATAAATGTCATTAGAATTACAACATTTGCATACTAGTAGGATATTTTATTTCTGCCAGAACAATTAGAATAGAACATAAATTCCAATCAATCAATTCTTTTAAAAGTAGCTGTTTTTCCATTGCTACGCTTCTAGCTGATTGCTCAATAAATCTCATCTGGCAGAATGCACATTAACTTTAAATTTTTAAAATTATCGGTAGATTTTTAGAGTCTATCTCCTCCATCCCATTCCCAACCGAATACGAACCTGCTGCCACAGTTGTAATAGGGTAAAGCCGGGTGGGTTTTGATGTTTAGCGAAGACTAAGACAGCAGATTCGCGAATGAGATGTTTATTTGCAATTTAACTGAGCGATGAATGTAACGGACAACATACTCGTGCACATCAATTCGAACAATGTTTTTACAACACCGATGTGCCTCGAGTTTAACCAACTGATATAAAGAAATTTTCTATATATCACCAACGGTAAAAAAAACAAAGTGTAGGATTTACACAAGTATGAATCAATTACAATTCTGTCACCAATGGTGATCAAATTATATAATTTCTACAAAAAATGAAAAATATGAACAAACATTTTAAGTTTATATATATATATATATATATATATATATATATATATATATATATATGTATATATATATATATATATATATATATATATATATATATATATATATATGTATATATATATGTATATATATATATGTATATGTATATGTAGAGATATATATATATATATATATATATATATATATATATATATATATATATATATATATATATATATATATATATATGTATATATATATGTATATATATGTATATGTATATGTAGATAGATATATATATATATATATATATATATATATATATATATATATATATATATATATATATATATATATATATATATATATATATATATATATATATATATATATATATATATATATATATATATATATATATATATGGTTTCGGGATCCTGCCGTTATAACTCTATACTACCACGAAAGGTAAATCTAATGTTTATTAAATTAATTGAAATGTCTTTAATCTCATTATTGCAATTTTCTTTTTTTTTTAGCATCGAAGTCTCCAGTTTGGAATATGAAAGCAAGAGAGCAACATTGATATATTGAAGCATCCTCTCCTATTTTTATAATTGTTTCGAACCAAGTACTATTACAATTCATATTTACAACACTAATAATAAAACGTATTCACTCATGTGCTGTCGTTCTTAATATTTACAAGAAAACCGCAAGGACAGTATATATATATATATATATATATATATATATATATATATATATATATATATATATATATATATATATATATATATATATATATATATATATATATATATATAAAGACTATCATAACGCACCTATTTATCCTTAGATTCTATTTGAAGCTCAGGTCTTGTATTTTGAAACACGAGAGTAGAGTTATCCATTTTGTAAGTTTATAAAGGTGAAAGAAAAAATGAATTTACATTTGTAAATGGTAGAATACGTAATTATCGATTTATGTCAGATTTCCAACTTTGTTCTACAATCATGGGATACTTATTTCTACCCTAAAAGTAATACATGAATCTAAGCGAATATTAACAATTCACATATTAACAATGGACACTAAAAATGTGAGAGTACAGAATTTGGGACAATTATTTTAGAAGACATGGCATCATATCAAAGATATTATATTTGTCATGTGGGGTCTATTTCCGTTAGAAAAGAGAAGATTGTTTATAAAGCTACTGAGGAAAATCTTGCAAATTTTTTTATCGCTTTGTTACAAGATCAAGTCTGTAATAGCCGCTCCAGCTGCAGAATAAATCAAGATGATGTAACAGATTAATGACGCCATGATGTTTGGAGACACGATCTCCTCAAATCATTCACTGTTGATGGAGACACGATCTCCTCTATACATTCACCGAGCAAATCATACACTCGAACAAATTGTGAGCTGGAGGTCCTTTCTTTAACCCTATTTCAAATGATTTCTAGACAACAATTGTTGCCAACTTGTAGAGTGTAGTTATTTCTCCTCTAATCAATAAATTACCACAAAATATCCCAACTTCACATTTGCATCACGTCTTTTCAATTGAATGTCAGCTTTACAACTGTATGGATTCTCCTTGTTAGGGTTCCGTAGAGTAATGCCAGTACTTAAATACCATAAAATACAGATCACAATTCAAACACCCAGTGCAGAGAACCGCGAGTTTTAACCTCATTTCACATGTGACCTTCCATTATATTTGTCATTATGGCACCAGATGATGGAATAACTCATTTTCAATTATTCCAGCATACAAAGCATCAGTATCTTTCACAAATACTTCACATTCAAATAAGAAAAAGATATATATAAAAACTACTTGGATCAGGTCAGAGGTAAGATGCACAAAGCATTTACTAAGGAAATCAACTCACAAGAAAGGCAGACAAAAGAAAAAAAAACTCGCAGCAAGGCATACAAAAGAAAAAGAAACGTCGTCAGATAGGCACACAATTAAAGACAATGACACAATTCGCTAGACAGGATTACAAACAAAGATAACGACGAAAAAAAAATCATCAGAAAGGCATTGTGACGGATGCTTCCACTTGGGGGAAGTGGTTTTGTTGGGGATGGATTGCTTCCAATATTCCAGTAATATAGTATACATACTACTAAGAATTACAATTATAATGCCGTAATGTTCTGCAAAAATAGATCAGATAACATACTGACTTTTTCGAAGCTTCTCTTCTTTTACAATCTGGTTCTACGTGTTACCACCAAATTACCAGTGGTTCCTCGGAGTATCCCGTTCCTTATAAATCTGTCTAGGTCTACTGAATATTTTAGTGCGAGTTTGAGCTATAATTCCGATATAAGGTTTAATCACACCCTCTATCTTAATTCCGATTGGACGTCGCTGTGGACCGATCCAATCAACTTATCGGTCAATGTCATCTCGCTGTCTGTCCACGTGGGGACGGATGAGACCACGCCCCGTTCACTCCGTGGGATTCCTTTGATCTCTGAATCAATATTTAACGCCTGGATTGAATACTACAAGCCTGTGAGTATCTGATACTATCAAAAGCCTGGTTTGTGGTCAACCGCAAACTTGCATAAGGGATTAAGAATGGCCTGTGGCGATGTTTGGACATCAAACAATGTAATAATACCCATGCTTATATGCATCCTGATAGCCTGACTGAGCAAACAGGACAGGCATACCAAAGAAAGATACAGGTCAAAAGGATACAAAGGGTAAAATCTTATTTTCAAAACATGTGATAAATTTTTCTACCATAGTAATAACCGTATATGTCTTAATATGCGGGTAAACTTCTTTCGATCAAAACTGAAAAAAGCAACTACAAAACAACAACAATACCGATTGTTAATTTAAAACGATTGTCTCGTTGCATTGAAATAGCTGCTAAAATCCAGCTGTACAATAAAACTTACTTCTGTGCCAATTGTAAGTAGTAAGAGTCCTATCTGGTGGATTTTCCATTTATTTAAGTAAAAATCTACTCAGTCTAGTCCTAGTCCGTCGCGGATTTTATTCTACCTTGCTGATTCTATTGAATTATTTCCGCGAGTTGACCAACTGAAAGAAACAGATATGGTAAAAATCCACTGCGTTAACCCGACCAAGGCCGATGTCAATTTCATACCTTTACCTGTACAAAGTTGTAACATTTCTTGTTACATATATATTTATCAGTGGCCCAGGTATGGATATAAAAAGACGCACGCGCACAACGTATAAAAATGAGGATTTATACATAATTCATCTAAAATTCGAAAACGTCATACTATCTGTATTGAACACTGTGTGTGTGTGTGTGTGTGTGTGATTTTGGATTTTTAACGTAGCTTTAACAATTTTGCAGTCATATCGCTAAGATGTCTGCAGTTTAGCAGTTTATAGTGATGTCTATCAGTGGCCATCATGCCGCAGATATTTAGCATCATGTCCTATGAAAGCTATTTATTTGGCAAGGCTATACAATCTATTTTTACTTGTACTGATTGCTATAATTAATTGGCTCATTATTTGGACAGCCTTAAGAAAATATCCCTGATAGATGTCCGAACTGGAGGTGGAAGAGAATTTGGTTGCAAAGGTGAATCTTTATCATTAGTCCGAGTTTCCTCTGATCCTTGAAACCCCATTTTTGCTTTTTGGTTTTTTATGTTGGGGTGTAGGGTCAGAGTCCATTCCATATCAAACAGTTGGAATTTTCCGACACCATTTGGTGTCGGCATAGGGTACTCGCCTACTATCAGGCCTAGAAATCTTAAATGACCTTACATTGACCCATACTTATATTAAATCGATAGGGAGATCATTTATATTCTCAAAAATTACAAGAATAACACCGATTTTGTCTCTAATACGTTGTCAGACGAGAAGAAACTACTGCGTTGATGAATTTTAACCTCGTTCTCACCATTTTCATTCATTGCTAGTCACATGACTAACCATATCTCGTGGACGATATGCATAAATGTCACAGGTCAAATAGTCACGTAATAACAACAAAAACCACGTTTTCCCGCATCCCGCGTGGAGGACGGCAAATGTGTCACTTTTATTGACATTCATTTCATTGCAACCTCATATTGCAGTTCTTTAATATTACATAAAGATACAATCTCCTCGAGGTTCTCAAGGAAGCAAGACACCTAAGCGTCTGAACGTCTCCAAGCTGAAAAACGACTCAGTGAAGCAGTCCTTTGCAGACAAACTAGACAAAAAGCTGGAAGCTATCACTCTAGGCTCGCATGATGTAGAGTCTGACTGGGTGTCCCTTCGGGATATTGTCTACTCCACTACCATGCGAAAGCAACAGGACTGGTTCGACGATAATGAGGACCGCATTCAACAACTATTCAATGAAAAACACCGTACACATAGAGCGCTACTAAATAACCCGCTCTCCCCATCTAAAGAAAGCTGCATTTGTCATTATAAGAAAACAGTGCAGAGAGAGAGAGAGAGAGAGAGAGAGAGAGAGAGAGAGAGAGAGAGAGAGAGAGAGAGAGAGAGAGAGAGAGAGAGAGAGAGAGAGAGAGAGAGAGAGAGAGAGAGAGAGAGAGAGAGCTCCGACAGCTGCAGAGGACATATTGATGATCAAGAAGGCTGACGAGATACAGCTGTATGCAAACCGTAATGACATGAAGAGGTTCTATGAGGCGCTCAAGACAATCTACGGTCCCATTAAATCAGGATCTACGCCCCAGCTCAGTGCAGATGGTAACACGCTGATCACTGATAATGAAGAGAATATCATGCTCAACCGTCCTTCCTCCATAAACGCTGAAGCCATCGCTCGCTTGTCCCAGGTCCTAACCAACGCTTTCCTATCAGATTCGCCATGTTTTACAGAAGTAAAGATGGAAAAAAGCCTCTCAACGGGCTCTGACTCCATTCTAGAGGAAGTCTACGCTTACTGACCTCTTCGAGTCTACGAGGAACCAGAAAATGATTCCGCAGGAGTTCAAAGACACCTCTATTGTTTACCTCTACAAGTGGAAGGGGAATCGGCAAGCATGCGACAACCACCGTGGCATATTCCTATTATCCATAGCAGGGATGATATTGGCCAGAATTCTTATCAACCGACTAACCGTCCACCTGGAGAAAATCTTACTACCGGAGAGTCAGTGTGGCTTTAGGCATGATCAAGACACCGTGGACATGATTTTTGCAACCAGACAACTCCGGAGAAATACGAAGAGCAGAACGTCAGCCTCTACACCACTTTTGTGGACCTCGCCAAGGTTTTGATGCTGTGAGTCGTGAAGGTCTGTGGAGGATCATGTCAAAGTTCGGATGCCCTGAGAAGTTCATCACCATGGTCAGACTATTCCACGATGGCATACTCGCTAGAAAACAGGATGAAGGAGATTTATCCCTTTCCTTCCCAGTGGCAAATTGGTGTCAAACAGGGCTGTGTTCTTGCTCAGACCCTGTTCAACATGATGTTCACAGCGATACTGACCGACGCTTTCCGTGAGGGTGATATTGGCATTGATATGCGGCTTAGGACAGATGGGAACATTTTCAAACTGAGAAGACTGCGGGCTAAGACCAAAGTCCAGGAAGATACCATCCACGACCTCCTCTTTGCTGTCGACTGTGCTTTAAATGCTTGCACTGAGTATGACATGCAATAAAGTATGGATCGTTTCTCAAAAAACCTGCACAGACTTCGGACTAACAATAAGTACGACAAAGACGGAAACCGTGCACCCTTAATTCCCTACACTGAACCAAGAATTGCTGTCGATGTCACGCTCAGTCTCCATCGATGAAGAGGTCTTCCCCAGGATTGCTCGCGCAAGTGCAGCCTCCACAACTCTGTGCGGAATAGCAGAGGAATCAGCATACAAACCAAGATCAAGGTGTACCGGACATTGATACAGACAGCTGGGTGCAGCTTGCTGAAGACCGCGCTACCTAGCACCAACAGATCAACTCAGGCGCTGATGCTTTTGAGGAGCAACTGATCATCGAGGCCAAACATAAATGCCGGCACAGGAAGAGCAAAGCAGAACCATCCATCGATCCAGGAAATTCCCTGCCGTCAATGCCCTAGATACTTCAAAGCGCGGATTGGCCTCACCAGCCTTCTGCGCACTCACAAACTAGACGAGGTGTGAAGTCATGTTCATCTTCGAGAACGAAGGACTAACAACAACAACAACAACTATTACTACAATATTAGGTCGCAAGTAGTAAACAGGCAGCACAGCAGTAGTTGTATACTTGAAGACGCTGTGTAAATTTCGTTGCATGAAAACATTTTAAGCAAACAATTTTAAAGTGACCGGTAGAATGAAACCCGCTAGTACTTAAGAGTGACTTCTCTCTCTCTTTTTATAAAAGCACAATCTCTCTCTCTCTCTCTCTCTCTCTCTCTCTCTCTCTCTCTCTCTCTCTCTCTCTCGTATGTAAAGTATTATAATTATAATTCGTGTATTTAATGAAACATCTAAATAACTGAATAACTTGAGCATTATTTGCTTGGAAATCTTTCAGCTCTCACTATAGACATATGTGATTGCGTTTTTGGAGGGCGAGGCTTGGAATATTGAATGGCAGCGTGTGCAACCTACAACGAGCCGCTTGCACTGTGTACTGCAGCTGAGCCAACAGGTATGTTCCACGCACTGCAGAGGATAACGAGTATTACACGACGAGATTGCTGTGACTTTTGACTGGGGCAATAAGACTTAATCCGTACATTAAAAGCCACGAATTGGGCAATCGACGATGAGCACTATGTTCTATCCTTAACGAACACAATATTAAAAAGATTAAGGTCCACTGCGTGAACGTAGATTTTCCGTAAAACACAATGCGTGTACTACATGTTTACTTACTAGCGACTACGGACTTAGTATCGAGGCAATAAACAATGAATACGGGTCCTTGTGTGAAAATACACATAGTAAGGTAATATTTCATCCGAGATAGACTCGAAGAGGAAAATGCATTAAAGAAAATCGTTGACTGTGACGCTAAGCACAGGTCAAAGAGTGAAAAAACTCTCAGTAAGATAAATTTCCATCAAAAGATAGAATCAAAGAGAAAACTGCATAAAAGAAAACCTTTGACTGTGACGGCTCTGTATACGCATTAATTTTAATAGCTTTTACAATTGAAAATATTGTACAACTTTCTTGTTTAGCAGAAAGCACAGCCTAATTTGTGTTACTATAATTTGTTATGGAACTAGAAGCCACATGATGTTTGTTGCCTTTTACAATATTTATGACGATTTAAACAATTCGACAGCCAGCATTCTGGTTTGTGTGCGTATTTGGAATAGTTTATGAAAAGTTAGTCTCATTAGAACATTCGACAGCCAAAAGTATGACTTGATGTGGGTGTTCTTTTAAATAATTTATAAAAAGTTTGTCTTATCTAGTGGTGGACAAAGTTCATTAATGGGCGATAAAATATATTGATAAAATAAACAAACTCACATGAATAAGAAAAGCGTAGCTTCGCACCGAACTCTACAAATTACTTCAGTCCTTGCGGTTATCGGAAAGATGAAGCTGTTGAAATCTTAGCGTCGAAAGTCACTCATTGGGTTATTCAATCATTTTATCCAAACAAGCATTGTGGAAGATTCAGCTTACCGCGCCAAAACTATTTCCCGTGGATGGTTTGATATCAAAATGCATTAAGAAAATTGTTATTCGAATTTTTTTTCTCCTACACGATCGGGTACAAATATGCATTAATCACTATTGTTGTTGTCTGAAGATTCAAGGAAGTGGAGCAATTGACGTACAAAGTTTCAGCAATTGACGTAGATGCCATTAACGTCGCCACGGCTGTTACAAGTGAATCCATTCAAATAATTTTCTCATAGACGTTGCAGTATTGTTAAAAAAACGCAACGTCATGTGTAAATTTCAGTGGTGTTATCACAGTAGCATATAAGCACATAGAAGATTCATTCTGAATCAATGGGAACTACTTCCGGATTAGTGAGAAATTGATAACACAATTAGGATTATTAGGACTTCATGTTAGATATGAAAGTTTTTTTTTCTATTCCTCTCACTTTGCTTGATTTTACATTTTATTTTTAAAAAAACAATTTATATTTTTTAAACTTGAATGCTTGTTTTTGGTTTTGTCTAGTCATTTCACTTACGTTTAAGACCATATACATACCATTTCCATTTAATCCTTTTTCGTTTGCATTTTCATCTGCATTTATCTTCTTTCTACATTCTTCTCACTCTTCTTAATTTTTCTTTCTCGTTCTTCTTTCTAAATTTGAATTTTCATTTGCATTTGTCCATCCTCTTTCCTCTTTCTGAATTTTCATCTCTCTCTCTCTCTCTCTCTCTCTCTCTCTCTCTCTCTCTCTCTCTCTCTCTCTCTCTCTCTCTCTCTCTCTCTCTCTCTCTCTTAAATTTCCTCACCTTCTTGTTGAACTCTTCTTAATTGAAGTTAAACTTTTCCTAATTGAATTGGTAACTTTGGGAATTTCAAGTTAAAATGCGCTGTGTAACATGTTTTCTTCCCCACACATCATTATCTCTTTTACTGAGTAAATAAAAATAAACTTGCCATGGTACCGACAGTTGCATTAAAAAGAAATAGATCTTAGGCAGAAAAATATGGTATTTAGAGGAAAACTCTTTGATCCTACCAGCATACAAAAGTCATATTTCGGATAAAAAGTTCTGTTTACACTGGCTTATAAGTTGCATTAAACCGCAAACAACATAGGCCTTGATAGGACTTGGCATAATGCTCCTTCTGATCAGAGTCTACGTAGTTCGTTCCTCTGATTGCTCCTAATAAGCGGCATAGACCCGGATCTGCGAGCGCATTATGCGCAGTTGTCATCTTGACTCGAATTATAAACGACTAAATACAGTAATTAAAAGAAGGACACAAAAAATGATGTTTTATGTCAGGTGATGTGAAGTTTGAATCCAAAAGATGACTTCTTCCTGCTCTGTCAGTACATTACCTCTCCTATAGTCACGTGTTCCTTCTATTATAGATTTACCACTGTGAAGTAGGAATGATATGCCATAATTGGATGATATGTTGGCTGAGACTAAAAAACAAAACAAAAAAAAAAAAACAAAAACAAAACAAGAAACAAAACGAATATACCATAAGGTATATGAAGAATAAAACTACATACGCAATAAGCGCTTCAAAGTTTTTTGTGCATAACATCGTTTCACACACACCTAGTAGATTAGATATCAGATGATTCTAGCGTTGTATTATCGCACATAGATATTACAGCAATCTGCAGAACCTGAAATAAAACAAAATATTCTTCATCCTAGGTGATGGAAAATTCTCAACAAGCAATATAGTGATGCTGTATGAATTAATATACCAGGATATATATATATATATATATATATATATATATATATATATATATATATATATATATCGAAGGACATGGGTTAAAATGATCCCGTGAATTATACATTTATTAATATTGTTTTGATTATATTTCATTAATTTGGTTCACGAACCAAATCTATCCATCTATCCATCTATCTATCTATCTATCTATCTATCTATCTATCTATCTATCTATCTATCTATCTATCTATCTATCTATCTATCTATCTATCTATCTATCTATCTATCTATCTCTCTATCTATCTCTCTATCTTTCTCTCTATCTATCTCTCTATCTATCTATCTATCTATCTATCTATCTATCTATCTATCTATCTATCTATCTATCTATCTATCTATCTATCTATCTATCTATCTATATATCTATCTATCTATCTATCTATCTATCTATCTATCTATCTATCTATCTATCTATCTATCTATCTATCTATCTATCTATCTATCTATCTATCTATCTGTCTGTCTGTCTGTCCGTCCATCCATATATATATATATATATATATATATATATATATATATATATATATATATATATATATATATATATATATATCCTGGAAAACATTTTGAAAGACAGCTATAGAAAATGTTATACCTTTAAATAAAAGAAATTTTACCTTCACGCTAAATTTAACAAAGTGTCAAATATAATTCTGGTTTTAATAGCTGCGGGGTAAGGTGTAGTTCATCATACGATTAGCAAAGTCTGTAAAAAGAGATGCTTGTCATAAAGTGTACGTTCTTTCATCTCCCCATCCTCGTTAATATGTACGATGCGTAACCCCATGTCAATGCTGAAAAGAAACTTAGGCTGCGTTCAAAAGTTTGATTTATTTTGATATTGTGTCCAAAAATGTGGTCGATCTGTAATACTACCACTACAGCAACTCGGGCGTGTAAACGGTTTAGGGTAGTCTAAGCCAACGTTGTCAAGTCAATAGTATTCTTTAAACCCCACACCGTTGTCAAACTACAGCTTGGAAGACGTTACATTCTCCCTGAAGTAAGATTGAGAGTATTCCTTTGTAAATCTCTAACCAGACGTGTCAGCTTGTTTCACCTCACCTCGCATGAAGATTAAGCTTGGTATCCTCTTAAGCATGAGGTCTATTATCCAGAGAGAGAGAGAGAGAGAGAGAGAGAGAGAGAGAGAGAGAGAGAGAGAGAGAGAGAGAGAGAGAGAGAGAGAGAGAGAGAGAGAGAGAGAGAGAGAGAGAGAGAGAGAGAGAGAGAGAGAGAGAGAGAGAGAGGAGAGAGAGAGAGAAGAGAGAGAGAGATTTATTTGCCGTTATAACATTATCGTATTATCATACCATTGCAAGGAGAAAGTTGAAACAGAGCGACTACAATTTACTCTGTCACCTTAAACTATTAGATAAGTTTTCGCAGATGTTCACACCTGCAATTTGGCCATCTGAAAATATGCTGTCTTTAATATTGAATGACTGGGTGATGGTTAATAAATGTAGGGTGTTGTATGGCATAATATTGGTTATTGAATAGTAGATAGAATGCTATTGGTTACTACAAACTTCGTTTTGGATAGTACATGTTGGGTGTTGGACCGTATGTAACTGGGTGATGAATAGTAGATAATTATATGCTGGTCTTTACAGATGGCTCCGGAAAAGGACTCTTTGGGTCTTAAATAAGTATTGGTTTTAAAAAATGAGCGGTCGCTACCTTACATCGTTTTCACGTCCAAGTTGCAGCAGCCGTAGTGATAGTTGCCACCGCTGCCAATTGTGAGAGGGTAAAAAACCCAACAAAACACAAATATGTTCTAAGCTAGCACCAGTTTTCAACATCCATGGAAATAGTTTGGATGTTTTAAAATACCAACATAAAATGTTATTTTATAACCTCTTTAGCACAGAATATGGGAAGCATTTGAAAGATTTGAAACTATGTCATTTTAACAGCCCCATACAATATTAATGTCAGTGTTGGATATGTTTGTATTTTAAATAACTTTCCATAAGTTTCTGGTTTTGTCCTTTTCTCTACCCTGCTTAGTAATTATAGAAGGATATGTTATTACTGCTAAGAATCTTAATATTGTTGCAGAAGTCAGGGCCGACAACCGGAGAGATATCCCCGGGGCCCGAGCCAAACAACACTTTAATTTTATAAAGGAAAACTTTGGTTTGAATAAGACCTCTGAGAGGCCTCAAATGTTCCTTACCACAGGGATCGTGATCGCTCTCTACCGCCCTGGCAGTAGCACAAATTTAGTTAATGATCTATTTTTTTCTTTTGCATCAGCATGCGATTTAGAGAGACACCCAGCCCACTCACCCCCACAAAAATTATTAATTAGTTTCTACAACCAGCCGTTGTTATTATTGAATCATTGTTTTCAAAATAATTATTATTTGGGAAAATGTTATGTCAAAAGCAATAATGTCATTATTTGGACCATGAAATCTGTTTAATCCAATTATACCTTTCCCCAGAACAATAGTAAAATACCTCTATAAAATTATCATGTGGACCAGACTTCATATTGTGTAATTAGAGGTAAAGTTTACTAAACAGAATACAAACTCTTCTGATTGCTATAATCATATTTTTTTTTAAAAAAAATACAGCTTCATCCATAATTTTGTTTTGAGATTGCATTCTAACATTTCACTTCTATAAATACATTGTAATGAAATAATGTAATATTTTCTTTTGCTTAAGAAATAAAATAAAAGCATTCATTTTCGACCAACATGACCCTCTCCGTTCTGAAATATATAGCTATGATTTCAGCCTTCTTCAAAGGTAAAATATAGAAGGAAACTTACTACCCTGACCCTCTATTTACGAGTCAAGAAGCTACATCTAGAAATATAGCTTACCGACAAATACAAGCCATAACAATTAAATATAAGGCAAAAATATAGCACCAAGTCATTCCAGTTGTCAAAAGACTAGACATATTTATATTCACATTCCTTTATCAGATATCATTAATTGAATACTATATATGCATGATCGACCTTAAGGTTCTAATCTTCAGGATAACATGTATAATATTTACAATATTGTAATTTAGAAAATATATTTCAAAAGTAAATAAATATAAATATAACTAGATAAAAAAGTAAATAGATAAGTTTTGTTTAACCGTTATTAAATGACAGCGACTTCATCAGTAATAAAAGTGTAAATACACACAAAAATGAACGATTTCATTATATGAACTATTTATTTATTATGGTTCATCTACTGACAAAAGAATTAGCGTGAAGCCAAAAAATGTTATCAGGGATACAACTTGTGATTATTTAAGTATATAGCTCTTTCGATTACTTCCCCTTCAAATATAAAATTTTTGTGTTGATTACATTTGCAAGACAACGCACACACACAGTGAAGTTTATATATACAGCTATAAATAAACTGACTTTTCAAGTAAACAGGAGCTTAAATATATTAAAGTTTTAATGCACATCGTTAGTATACAAACGGAACACATCTTCTTTTCAGTAACACATAAAACATGACGTAAAATGGTTATAAACCTTAAAAAAACCCATTTTTTATTTACACTTATTATGTAAATATACATTAGAATTTTTTTTAACTGGCAGCACAAAAAAATAATAGAGTTTTTTTTAAATGATGCCTATATAACTAAAGAAATGAATACTCTATTGACTTCACAAAACAGAATATTGAAATTCAAACTACAAATATGAAATAGGAAGACATTAAGTTATTGATGATTCATCTGCAATTTCCTCATAGTCTAGTCTGTATGTAAATAACATCTCCGTTGTTCGTTGACTAAAATTATGAGACAGAGACAGAAACAGAGAGACAGATATATGTGTGTGATTTGAATTTTTAATGTTGCTATAACAATTTTGTATGCATACCGCTGCGATCGCAGCAGTGTGGCAGTTTTCAGTGATATCTAGCATTCAGGAAGATGCCGCAGACATGTAGCATCATGTCCCACCCAGTCACATTATCCTGACAACAGGCCAACCAGTCATAACACTAACCTCTTAATGCTGAGCGCCAAGCGAAGCAGTTGTTAGGACCATTTTTATAAGTCTTTGGTATGACTCAGCCGGGATTCGAACCAGCGACCTCCAGCATCCGAGAAGGAAGTTCTAACCACTTAGGTAACAGGATTGGTCAAAATAAATAAGTCACGTATTAGTATCTTTCTTGCTTGTTAACAGAGATGCGTACGAGTATCACTTTTCTTGACTCTCTTGTGAACAGAACATACTAAATTAACTAAACACAACAACTGAACCAAATCAAGTAAAGTTTAAATAGATATTACTTTGGCTTTTATTTATCGTTTTATTGTAGTTCCAAAAGTTTAACCGAGGCCAAACCATCATTGTAGCTGAATTCAATGTTATGTCAAGCATATATATTGATAACTTAAAAAAGTTATATATCGAATTTTGGAGTAATATCCGGTGTGTCGTTAATCAATTATACGAAGGAAAGGGAGACAAAGGTAAAAAAATAAAAACAAAAAAAATGCAAACAGTTAATAAATTAATTTTCCTCAGATTGTTGACTTGTTTAATGGTAAATTTGGTCTTTAACCCGTAATATGCAAATCCTTATTTCAAATACAATTTCCCAGGAAACATGAATCGTATTTAACTGTTTGTACAACAGGCCAACCAGTCATAACACTATCCTCTTAATGCTGAGCGCCAAGCGAAACAGTTGTTAGGACCATTTTTAAAAAGTCTGGTATGACTCAGCCGGGATTCGAACCAGCGACCTCCAGCATCCGAGAAGGAAGTTCTAACCACTTAGGCAACAGGATTGGTCAAAATAAATAAGTCACCTATTAGTGTCTTTCTTGGTTGCTAAAATAAAAAGATTTAATAGTTTGTACGAAAATGTTACTTTTATCGGTCTAGCCTTAATATCGGATTGCATTCTGTCTATTTTAGCTTTAGGCACGTGAACTTCCTGGTCATTTGATTTCTGAAGTCGTGTTGATTTTGTAGTTAATATGCCAGTAGTATATGTTTTGATATAACTGTGATACTCATGAAATGCTATAACCTTGTAAGTAATTGAAAATTGTTCAAGAGACGATAGATTTCAACTATCTTCCTATACTACATTGATATATGACTAATATGTGTTACATTTTATATGGATGTACAGACGCGATGGATGGATAGTTGGATAGACAGATTAATGTTTGTATGTATGTTAATTTAACATTAGGATAATTGAAACTTGATTTCAACAGTTTTTGAAGGCTCCATATTTTAGTGTGGGCGGCCGTTCTTCCACTGTCTTTTTGCCATGAAAGAAGAACACTCACCTATATCTTTATGTAATCAACAAAATAAAAAGTTAATTCATAATTATTGGTAATGCTTCAAAAAAAATCAGAGGTCATTAGAATAATGGTCAATTGTCCCTGACATTTTAATCAATGAAATGTTTGAACATTCCAAGAAAAAAAATTCCCAGAACAGACTTTGACAATTTGGATTCAATTCTTTCCATAGTTCATTCCCATATCATTGTGATGTAAACCTCAGCATAGTGTCTTTACGAGCGTATGATTTTCATTTACTTTTTTATCTTTTTGGTATCAACCTTCAAACCTGGGACTGAGGACATTTACATAACGCTTACAAACGTATATTAGATTAATACTGTTGAAAACTGAAGTGATTAAAATGGTAAAGAAATAAGAAAAAATATCACGTTAACAATCCAATTATTATTCTTCGTCCACAAGCATGTCATATAGACACGTCTTTTAAAGACATAATTCATCTATAGAGTCTGTTTGATTGCTACCTGCATACATTGATTGTGATCAAAATATGTCATCGTAATACATGTTGCTTTGGCGGCATTTGTAATGTTCTTTTCAATAGAAATATTCGATCATAATATAAAATACTACACCATATTCCAAATACAAAGTTTTACGAAATCATGCTACTAACTTTTTGGACGGATTGAAATTTCACTATGAGACTACGAAATCAAGAAATTAGTTTTAAAAAAAACCGGAAAGATACTATTTGTATTTTTTTATCCAGCAATATAAGTTTAGCCAAATAGCCACGTGAAATCTAACGGTTATCGATCTTATTGAACAAACTTAAATTCTTTCGAAAGTTGTTTCAGACTGTTGGATTTCGGATTTCTAAAATGGCGTAGCTAGGGTAAACTCGCAGAGTTTCTAGAAATCCACTGATGACATAGTTACTTGTGTGTTTTTGTCTTCTTCGTTTGTGTTTTAAAGAATATTTAAAATGGTCAAAAAGATGGTCAGATAATTATTTCTTGAGTTTGATTATTATGTTTTCTTTTAGCTGTTTACAATTAGAAAAAATAAACTTCATATTCAACAGGATTCGCGAAAGTTATCTTGACAACGGGCTACAGAAACTGTCAATACAAAGGTTTTTCATCCAGTTTATATAAAATGGTTTTCAAGCTTAACGAGCAATCCCGTAAAAATATACAATTGAATTTTTGATTGATCTGCAAGATCTTGACGTGATAAGAAAGCTATACAAATACGCCCATTTTGTGAATAATAAAAATACGTATTTGAGATACTAACATCCTATAAACAGCATCAACATTCATATTATTAGGGCAATGTATCCTTTAGTTATACCACAACAAGGACAAAGTTAATTAAATGAACCACACAAGAAACAGTTATGTCTCGTCTGCAATTTAACTTTGGAATGCCCACGATGATTAATCCATTCAAGATGTATCCTTTAGTCACTCTTTTAAGATACACTTTTTGGAGCGTGAGTGAGAAATCAACATTTCTGCTACACTATAATAGGGGTCATCAAATTATATACTCCCAACATCGTGTAAAGAAGCTCGCTGTTCACTTACTCCACTACCACATTAAGAAAACAAATTTTGCCCGTGGTGATCCTGTCGAGGGTAATATACATTTTCATCTGTAACTTCCATTTTACATAACGCAAAGACACGCTCTATTCACTTTCATTATTTTCATTCCTAACAAATTGAACAATAATCTCTCCCTTAGCCCCAAATCCTTACACGATCGAAACTATGAGTTTATGGAAGTGACAGTGAACAACATAAAGTTAACTACGATATAATATGCATGAATCGGGCAGAAATAAACACATCTCATCACATATTCCAACATAACACTCAAAATGAATACATGTACAATTAAATTGCAGTTTTAGTTCGATTCTACTTCATTTCATGTTGTTGAATATCTTTATCTTTTTTTGTTTACTTCAATTACTTTCTTATTTATTTTCTTAGTTGCTTTGATCTCCTAATCACTAGCATCTCATCTCTGTCCACTTTGTTTAGAGTCTCGGGTTCGATCTATGTGGGTATGCGAAAAAGCTTACCAGTAGCATTCTGTGGGTTGAATATTCTTGCCCGGGTTTTTCCCCCACCAGTAATAATGTCCACCATGTAGAGGTTTTCGTGTGATAAAAACTGACGTTAAGCCCATAACAAGAACAGGCAAAATTACTATATTTTGTACTTAAATTATAATGATATTGATTCGTTAGTTTAAATTCTATTTATTATTGCTTATTGACATTATTCTGTCAAAATGTACGTCATAGGGCATGAGATCTCTAAAGAATTTGCGCATTCATGTCGCCAAACAAATGCTCTCAGGTATCGACAACAACAGAGAATAAACTTTAGTGCAAATCCAAATTTAATCAAACGCTGAATGCTTTGATGTTTTTGTGATGGCTTGTATTTGTCGAATAACAATAACATAATTCTAAGGTTTAATTAACTATGAATTCCTTTGACCAGTGATTGTCTCTGTCCAAGAATTTTATTTGTTATGAGCTTTCTGTATTTCCAAAGAAAAATCACTTGAATAATTCAAAAAAAACCAAAAATTCCAGCCCAAAATTGAACTACTGGAAACAACAATAATGTAATTGATTTTGCTGGATTTTTCATCACGAATGACTAGTTTTCAAATAACAAGATTTATATTTTAACTAGAAAAAGTGACTCCGGATAAGGGTCAAAATCACATTCTTCTAGAAAAGACTTATTTATGATTCGACAGACCCTCACAAAACTCGTACTAACGCATATGACAATCGTCAGAAATTTAGCTATACAAAATACAATGCCATTGACTCAAATTAAGATAATTTTTCTCACTCTCTGAGAAAAAGAAAAAAAAATATTTACCAAAACTCTCACTGATTTGGATAAGGTTAGCCACTAGATACAATGTTTCGTTACCCACAGCAAATAATAAAATAAATAAAATAGAAAACAAACAAACAAACAATGCATATGAAATATAACTAACAGTACAAACATGAGGGCAGTTTGTAATGGAAACAGTTGAAGGGCCTGTTTAAAAAAAAACATGAGGTGCCTGTGTAAAGTAGCACATATGAGTGAGTGTTTCAGGTGGGCCACAGTTTTAATACCACATGACAATTTTAATAGCATGCTATTACTTATTGACTGAGGTGGAAATTATCAACGGGTGGAATGCATTAATAAAGATGGCATATTTAATGTAGACAATGTCAAGTGTGTCTTAAGTGTAATCATGAAAAAGTTTACAGGAATCGTGAAATGGGCAAATCTGTAATTTGTTCGCACCCCATATTTGTTTTCTTCGCCAACAAACTCTTACAACACAACTTTGCTATGAACGCGATTTCCTCACAATTTTTTTCTAATTGAAGTGTAACATACAAACTCTGTTAGTCTTATAAACAATTTCATTTATAAAACCGCATTAAAATTTTGGATACCGTTTCCAGTATCATGAATTCATTTTGTCCGTATTGCATTTCTTCATTTTTGTAGTGGAATTCTGAGATACGAGTCTGTTCTAGCTTGAGACTCCGCTAGTTCACTGCTGGTGCGCTGCACATAAAGAGGTCTTCTGTATGTTTTTCATTAGATAAAAAGAAAGTGAGATTAAGAAAAAAACAGCAAACAAATACTATTCTTTAAACTATTTTCCAAAACATCGTGGAACAGGATTATACTACGTATATTTTCTTTGACATAACTAGAAATTCAATTCAAATATGTCCTAAAAGTCCTTAAAATATACGTTTCCTTAATTTCCCTCATCTAATGTACATGGCGATCTTAATGAACGAATATCTTCATCTGTTTAGAAAATTACGTTTTCCCTAAGCAATTCAAATAGACATCGTTTGTGTCTGGCTGCAAGTGAACTCCAGTAAATTGCCCAATAAAATCGACCTCTAATTTTGAAGATTTTTTTTTAATCCATAAGCAAAAGTGACATGACCACTACTAAAAGTGTTATTTTTTTGATCAGAAGTTATAATGCCTTTCTTGGATTCAAGTGATCTGATAAACCATCACTTGTTGTCCTTGTTAACTCTTTAGTATAATACCTATTTTGGCCTAAATCAGCCTACGACAACCGTCAAACAAAACAATTAACGAGAATGAATAACACGAAGTTCTGCATTATGATGATAATGAAATTCGAAGTTACAACAGTCTCTGTGTAGAGCGATCATACAGATCGTGCAGGGTGACAGTTCCTGTAGCATGAACAGTGGCTTTCATGGTTTGCGGTTCTCCTTTATTGATATATAGAGACAGTCTGAGTCTCGGAATTGTGTTCCTTTGCGTTCTTTTTAGCTGACATATTCTTTATCTAGATTCTATGGCAAGCACTAGTGATTGAGAAAACAATTCAAGCTTTGGAAACTTTATTTTTTATTTTTTGTCTACAAAAAAAACGTAAGTGAATTGGAATCTTGCCAAAAACGCAAATGTGTCAAATATATGTTGTTCTCATGTTATATACCTTCTCAATTGTTTCCGATATTTGTATCACACCCAGTAAAGACATCAAAGAGTAATTAAACCTAAGTAATTTGTTCTCCAGTATGTTCTACAATGACATAATGAAGTAGAAAGTATATATATATATATATATATATATATATATATATATATATATATATATATATATATATATCGCAGTAAGTTTTAAGAGCGCTGTTGTGAAAGTTTTTTCTTGTGCTTTTGGGGTGTTTATTAGTAAATAGAGACAATGGATAGTTTGAATGTATGTCATTAAATAAGTAGAACTTAGCCACAGTTCTGTTTCCTGAAGAAGCCAAAGCAACTGAATGTTTTATGTGTCTTGTTGGCCATCGGAGTATATCTCTGTCATAAGTCACGTAATATTGTTTGTGTGGTCATGTGTAAACAACGCTTCCACAGTAGCAATCAGTACTACTCCTACTACTGCAGCTGTTACTTCTACTTCTACTACTATGGGTACTCGGTTAGCCATATGATCTGAGGAGCTCCCTTTTCCAAATCATGTCACTTCTGTCGGTGTGGATTCGAGTCTTTCATCGTACATCGTGAGAAGGCTTGCGAGTAACTTCCAATGGGTCTGTGGTTATTACTAGAATTTCCCTTCACCAAAAGATACCGGCCTCCATGTCTACGCCTATAATTTACTGAAAATTGGCATTAAACCAACAACGCCAGACCAAACATCCTCCTTCTGCTACTGTTCCTGCTCCTCCTCCTCTTACTGCTAATGATACTACTACTACTACTACTACAACTACTACTAAAAATAATAATTATAATAAGACAATAAAATAACAATAAATTAAACCAATGAGAATTTAATCTTTCTAAAAGCTTGATAGTTGTTCGTTGAATTCAACTTCCACAATTATGTAGGCGTGACCTGGATAAGATGATCAGGATTGTAAAAATATTAGAATGTTTATAAAGTTACATTTACGATAAGTTGTAAATATTAAAACTTTTCTGAATTTCGTGTAATGAGTGTTCCTCCAAATGCGTCTAAATAATGTAAGTAATATTTTTCGAGGTTGTTAGAACGTTTGCAATACAGTGATTTACTAATATTTCACTTAGGATGCTGCGTATTAATTATGTAATTGGAAAAGCACATTAAAACACTTATTGTCTTGCTTGTTTTCCCCATAAAATGTTTCATGTCTTGAACAATCTTTGTATTATTATCATTTTAGGCATAATTAAACAACAGCATGCATAAGTAAAATGCGGTTAAGGGTTTAAAAGTATCCAGGTTATGTATCAAATCAAATTGTTTACTGTCATTCAAAGTAATAAATATGCTTGCCATTAATGTTTGGCATTCAAATAATATATTTTAAACTATATATTTTGAACGTATTCTAATTTGTTGAGTAGGAGAGTGTTATATTCTTTAGAACCGTGAATTCATTCTTTTATCTCACGATTATAATTTTATCAATTTATGTCATGAACAAAATGGACATTTGTCGCATAAGTCGGAGAAACATTTTTTTCTGAACCCGTCCATTTTATAAATCTCCACACCCACCCCAATCAGAAAATTAAATAGTCGGTTGCAGTTGCAAAAGATCATTGGTAAATATGATCTTATTATTAAAAATCCTTCACCAAGAAGGCTTCACTATTGGCAAGAGAGAATATATATGTGCTATTCTTTTTCTGAGGAGCAACTAATAGACAATTAACACGTTTTAGCAATGTTGGTTGGGATATATGTAGAAAGGTACTTTTAAGTCTGTAAATATATTTACGTGGGAAGCTTGCTTGGTTTGGTATGTAGGTTTTAGTGACACTTGTAATACATTACAGGCTATATCATGCTGAGGAAATATGAGGATGGTAGGAATGTAACCATGATTGATTGTTGGAATTATAGTCGTTCATCGTAGCTAATGCCGTGTAGAATTTGTTCGTGTTTGTTCACTACTAAAAGTTTCGTAATATATATCAAACTGTTCCAAAACAAACGGCTGGACAAACGGTGCCATGACTTCCTACCGAATCCATTCTTTCTAGCTCCTCTTGTTTCTATGTTTGTCTGTTCAACTACTCTTCCTCTCCAGGAGTAAATTTTGCTACGTATTGTCCAACTTATGCCCAGTTGCTTTTTTGTGCGGTGGTCTGTATTTTAGCGCCAAAGAGGTGAGTCACATATCCGCCTGGATTGTGTTTGAGTTTTGATTTTCATGCTAAATAGTTTATGGGTTTTTTTTGTGTAATGTGATTACTTGTTTGTATCTAAAATCGATAGAGCAAAATGGTTGGCTAAATGTAGCCGATTGAATTTGTTATCTCAGTTTGGATATTGCGATACTGTCTCTCAGTTCATTCAGTTGCATGCTAATCAAGTTTATTCAGGGCCACCTAGTTTTATTCTCAAGAGGGCTTTCGTGGGTCAGATTAAAGCCTTATAATTTTAAATGACTGGAGAATTATGTGTATGTATGTGATGCTATATGTGTATGTCCTGTCTGTAAGACATATCTTGCCCTTCACTTGCTTTACACTAGATCGTGTCCAATGCTCGGAATATCTCTGAGCTCACTGTTTCGCACACTTGACAGCCTTAATAAAGTTTAGCTCTGAATAGAGTTAAGGAAGTATTTCAGTCCATACCCCTGTTAGCATCTTCAAGATGATGAATGGGTCAAATGCATCTTTTTATGAGCTCTTTTATATGGGTTTCCCATCTTAGCCCGTCTTCCATTTGGGTCAGCAGTCTTTTCGAAGTCGTTCATCATTATCTTAAAAAGTTTTTGACCAATGACATTTCCTTGTCGTATCCCACTTTCCATTTTGTATTAGAATGTATTTATGTCAACAGTAAAGGTACATATAATTAGGTAGATATGTATAAATGTATATAGTATGTTAGGTATCGAGATAGGTCGGTATATATTAGGTTGGTATGCACCATATACGTTGTTGTGCTTGCTTGATATGAAGATACCCAATTATAACTAATTTAACGTGGGAAATAATAGAATGTAAAAAAGGGCGGGAAAGAATTAAGTAGGAATGAATAGGAAGCCATCATAAGACTTTATATTACTAATAATTATACTGGTAGCTCAATGCGTGAAAGCTGAAATTAAGAAAGGGAAACAATATGTTGGCATAGTCTGAAGCGATTTAATACATCATGTGTTAGGAAGGTTTAGCATTAGTTAGTGTGGACCTAAACTTAAAACCAAGATGTAACACATTCAAATTTGTAAACTTTTTATTATTTGACCATTACCGACAAAACGTATATCAGAATCTATATGTGTATGATTATATCAGAGTTTGCGATCGTAAATAGAAAATTCCTCAGCAGTGTGTACAAGACTAAAGAGTGAAGGGGCTTCATAATATATCTTAGAGGTTAATATGTGTCGAGTCTGAATACATGTTTAATTAGTGATATTTTCTTGAGTTAATTTCAATAATACTTAGAGACATTTTGCCAAGGTTTGGAATTAAACATTCCCATAGTTGAGAAAGTGATATAAACAATGGCACTGTTAATATTTTCACAGACACGGTGCAAACCGTTGTTTAAACCTTGTTTGGGTGTTGCTGGCTTATGACACGGTAGTATTGGTACTACCTAGAGGTTGTTCTTCAGACGTGGTGGCTACTGTATGCCCTGTCTAAGGCTGTACGATGGTCGTGTCCGATTCAAAAGCATTGATATCTGATGGCGGTTGTTGAGTGGGTTATCGGACACAGCGATGGTTTTAGGTATCATCGATGGCCCAGTGTCTGTGCTTATTCCGGCAATATTGGTGACGTCTGGGAAATGATACCTTCTGGCAAAAAGGATGAAGATTGTAGAAAACGTCAGTAATTTTAAGTAATCAATCAAATGTGCAATACGCTTCATCTAAAGCTCTTTCCTAAATTTATAAACTAGATTATATTTCTGCGAAAACGTCTTGAAATCGAATATTGACTAAAAGAAATAGTGTATTTCCATTCTGCTGGACTGTTAATGTGGTTGTACAGTTTTACCTTTTTCCGTCCTTCTGTATATCCGTCAAACTTCATAAGTTTTGATATTTGTCATAACCGAGCACTTCTCTACCGTATATCTAGGATTGCGGACAACATGCAACATTTACTTATTTCCGTAATTGAAGAGCTCACCAACGGGCCAGAAATGCCCCTTAAGAACTGAAAATAGCACAGCTAAAAGGTCGCAGTAAGTGTGTAATAGTTTAAATTTTTCCAAACCACATTTAAGCAGATTGTTTGGGAAGAATTTTACTTATCTTAAATTACCGTCAAGACAGTGGGTTGAAGTTAACAAGTCAAGAAAATAAAGTAATGGAGTCATAGCGCATGGAACTATTTGGTTCCTATTTAACATATATAGATGTGTCCGCCGAGTTTTTGTTTTTCCGGAGATATAATATACCAAAACTTCAATAGTTATACGCCAAGTAGTACAGACGCTAACCTAGCTGGGATGTCCCAGGTTGGTCCTAATATATGAATATGTTTTGTTGTAAGTGCCATATTATCGGGCATTGTTGTAAGGCACTGGTTTCTCCTAACTCATATATTTTCCTTTTACATCTTTCAGGAATAAAAAGGGGGGATTTTTCTGTTTTTTTTTTCTTAGCTAAATGTCGGTCGGGTGAATAAAGAGATAACTTTGATGAGGACAACAAAGATAATCAATAAAATTGGCCATAAATGCAACATAATTTAGCTTTTGCTCTTCTATTTCGTACTCATACACTATTTTAGCTAATGTTTAGGGATCTTATTTTGGAATCTACATTTCTACAACAGACACAAATCTGTTTGGTTCTTTTCGCTTTGTTGCTATTTTTGCGGGGGTTGAGAGAAACAGGTGGGATATAATTATAAGTTCTTTATTAAAGCTATAATAAAAATAAAAACAAAAAGTCTCCCCCTCTTGGAACCCCAACTTCCAATTTCGAGACAGATTAAGCAGTACAATCTGTCATGTAGAGTATGTCGTGCAATATAGTCGTAACAGAAGGAGTATAGAAGGAGAGATCTAAGTAACCAGTTTCATTCCTATTTTGAAGTCAAAGTCGTCATCATTTAGACTAAACTGCTCTAGAACTGTTGTGAAGTATTCAAAGGAGTTACGGACGACGACATTTTGAGAACGACACGACTTAGGAGACCAGTAAAGGTGCAGTTTTGATATTTAAAAAACAACCTTTTCATTCTTTGGGATCATCACATAAATTTCCTGGGATTACATTAGATTTACTGCATACTACCGTTTCTCCCACATTTCCATTTATACTTTTCATAAAAAAAATATTTGCTAACTTTCTAACGTTTACAATACTAGCTATATGTGTGTGTGTGCGTGCGTATATATATATATATATATATATATATATATATATATATATATATATATATATATATATATATATATATATATATATATATATAAAAATGGCTTTTACATTGTCAATGTAAAGCACTTTGATATACTAATACCATTGGTGAATCAAATTGTGGTCAGTCCATGGCGCAATAATCCGCCATGGCACCCTAATACATATATATATATAAATATTTTTTCAATATTAGGTCTTATTTCAACAGTAGCCTATCGCTGTGTATTCCAAAGTCTGTAATGAATTTCTCCTGAATAATCATTGGCGTTGTAAAAAGAATATAACGAAATAATTAATAATCCCGTTCTTCAAAGTAAATTAAGCATGTTGCAAATTTTCATCAAATTCCTCTCTGCTTTAATCTCTCTCTCTCTCTCTCTCTCTCTCTCTCTCTCTCTCTCTCTCTCTCTCTCTCTCTCTCTCTCTCTCTCTCTCTCTCTCTCTCTCTTTATAGAGAGAAAAGGTGGATGTGGAGTGAGAGAAAAGGAAAATTGAACAAACACAAATAACAAGTAACCTGCAAAAACTGACTTACTAACGGGTAGGTGTAAATATTTCATGGGATTTTATGACAGCGTTTATAGTACCAAATATGGACAGTTTCAAATGCCTGCCATGCTTGTATAGATCATTTATTTATAAAGAGGAATATAGAAACTAAAATATAATTAATGGTTTGATTACTTTTATTTATTTCTTATCTGTTTATTTCTTTCTTCGTCTTTTATTATTGCTTTTAATATGGATCTATAACCATTATATAATTTTCATATATCTGAAGTCCGCTCCACCAGCTATTATCCGTTCTCTAACATCGCGTGGGTTGGTAAGGCAACAGACTATAAAGAAACAATTGGATGGGCAATGAAGAAATGCCTGTATGGTAAGTCTCTCTCTCTCTCTCTCTCTCTCTCTCTCTCTCTCTCTCTCTCTCTCTCTCTCTCTCTCTCTCTCTCTCTCTCTCTCTCTCTCTCTCTCTGTAAAAAGATACAAGCGAAAATCAGTGGAAAAACGATTGTGCGGATTTTCCTCACTGACATCAAAAGTTGTGTATGAAAGTATAAATGATGGAAAAATGTACTACACAAAGCAACGAAAATGCGATATTTAGAAACGCTGGACAGAAACAATCGCATAGTTAATACAATCATATTAATGACTTAGATGTACTGTAAATACATTTAAACATTTGAATTACCTCTTGCTGGTTCCTCATTTCGCTTAGTATATATTTCCAAATCGTTAAAAGTATACTTTCAACGTTCATGTAGACTTTAATCATTCTTTGTTTGCAGTGATCTACTTTCGTCATTGAAACCATCTTGTTTGAATCATAAGTATATTTTATATTTATTTAATCAATGAGAATGCAAATAGGAGTTCAAGAATTAAAAGAAACAACTTATCAATTTTTAAAGGAAAATGCGATTATTCTCTAAAGGTTAAGAAGTACATTTTGTTGCGGACCAACTGGACAGGGATGTGCAAAGTTTACTCATTCGTCAATACACAGTTGCTTGCAGTCGGTCTTATCTGCGTTGAAAATGCAAGTATATGTATTGGTATGAGATATAAAGAAAATATAAACATATTATGTATAATATACCTTTTTGATGTACACCAGACAGAATGGAAAGTGCTATCCCTAGATTTTGGAGCGCACATAACATCGATATATATATATATATATATATATATATATATATATATATATATATATATATATATATATATATATATATATATATATATATATATATATATATAAAAGAAACAATATAACTCGAAGTTTGTGTTAATTTAAAACAAAGGTAAATTCATTTCAATAATGTATTGCACCTCTTGTCATATTAAGAGATGCAATTAATAAATCTTGAGTTAACATTGTGTTTAAAAAATAAATATTTACTATGACGGTGGTTCGTCGTAAACGTCCCTTGTCTAAGAACAAATATCAAACCATATATCCTTTCTTACTTCATGTTTCACTGTTTCAGTTTATGTCTACTCCATGAAAAACATATTAAATAGTAAAAACAATTTTTTTTCTCATTGATTCGTCAATGTTGATATACATACATACCATAGATTTTCTATCATATTAAACTAGCTATGCATTACGTATCATAATATGCATACAATGTGTTACGTATCACACTATGCGTACCATACATTACGAATCGTAAAATGCATACCATATATTATGTACCATACAGTCAATATGATACATTTTACATTTTATACCAAACACCTTATATTATATAACATACTAAAGGTACCATATAATACCATGCATTACATAATATATTCAATGTGCCGTTTATTTCATACTATGATCATCATGTATCATTATACGCATACCACATATTACCTATCATAATACGAATGACATGCATTACTTATCATACCAAACGTACAATACGATGCGGTTATCTATATTTGGCATTTTTTGTGTTCTTAACAAATAGCCTTGATTGCGATCATTTCCATGAATTAAGGGGTCCCGTTGACATTTTGTATTTGTCTTAAGTTCAACTTCATTGTAAAAGAAACAACCCCCCCAAATATTACAAGATTCTTCCGATTGACATGCAGTAGTTGAAGCTTTCATACCTTGATGACCCAAATGAAGTGTATCAACGTTATCACAGCATTCCCTGAATTAGCTTGTTTAAAGGTACATTGAAAAAAATATGAATCATTGTCTAAAATATCACTAAATTCAAGACAAAAACTTTACTCGATATTATGAATAAAGACATTTTGCCTTTATAGCATAACCAAACTGACAATTTTAATATATATGGAATAAATATTTAGGTTTGGATACATTTTCAACTTGGTAAAGGACTCCAGTTCATATTTTCGTATTAAAACAGGTTTTGGTCGTATAATACAAAGTTCTTTTAAAATACAAATTAGGTTGACATAATATCTCGAGAAATAGAAGTTTAAAAGTAAACTGTCAGTAAGAGTTAACATAAACAGTAAGACAACGTCCTGAGATATATAACATGTATTTTATTGATACAGTTACATAACTAAGCTAAGCCAAGCAATTATCATGCTAATTAATGGAACTCTGCTAGTACTAAAGACTAAAATAAACTGTATTTTATCAAGCTGATACACTTTATACTGAAATTTTTCTAACACGTATGGAGTACAAAAAAGAAGGATGAACCCTAAAGAGAATAAAGTTTTACAACAATTAATACATCAAACAACAATGTATACCCACTAAATACTTCTACGTAAATAAGCTAATAGAAACATATATTTGGGTTCAACAGAAAACACTGGCTGATTTGTAGAAGATCTAAAAACTGCGGTAGAAAATAGAAGGTAAAATAAAAATGCATACAAAAATTGAAGGCACGTTACAGTCTACAAAAAAAATCGCAAACGATACACATTAAGTATTTTCCGGTAAGTAAAAACAGATACACAGGTTCGGACAATAACAGTTAATTGAGCACCAATGATTTACACGTGCCTAATTTGTTTATTTCCTTTTTAGGTTTAAATGCTAATGTTTAACGGTAATCATTTTACATCGTACATTGTCAATTATTATCATTACAAGACAATGCCCATGTCCATCCAAGTCTAACAATGCTATAGAGAAAATGTCTAATATATAAACCAGATACACCCAAATGTCAACCGTGAAAAGGAGAATGTTTTCAGGTAATTTTACAAGTAAAAAAGTAGGTTTGACACATAAAAGTATTTAAATCATTGCATGTGATTTTATTATTTGAGTAAACTTAAATGCAATAATTTTATATTTGTTTACTAACTCATTGTCGCAGCGAACACCAGCAAAACAAACGGCACATGCCCCATCATCGTTGCTCTTTCACTTTATCTTTCTAAAGTAGTTGGTAGTGCCAGAGATGGCGTCATTTTATAGATATCTCCATCAACAAGTAAAACAGAAAGATGAAAACAGATAAATTCTTCCTTAGGGCAAATATTACAATGCTGTATTCTAGGTAAACATAAAATTATACAGATGTTTCAACGATGTTATCAAAGCATCACTTTTGCCTTCGTCAAACGATCGAAACAGGCAATCCCTTACGGCAATAAA
Source organism: Potamilus streckersoni (assembly GCA_016746295.1). NCBI lineage: Eukaryota > Metazoa > Mollusca > Bivalvia > Unionida > Unionidae > Potamilus > Potamilus streckersoni. The sequence continues at coordinate 212,735 of JAEAOA010000605.1, read as the reverse complement.
AAATCTATAATAAATATCTCTTGAGTTTTATTGCATAAAACATTTATGAAAACATGATTTATACTTTAAAAACAATAAAAAAGTTTATCTTTGTTTTATTGTGATATATTCATCTTAGGAAAGAAATAAGTCTGCATAATAAATGAGTATGTATGTATGTATGTATGTATGTATGTATGTATGTATGTATGTATGTATGTATGTATGTATGTATGTATGTATGTATGTATGTATGTATGTATGTATGTATGTATGTATGTATGTATGTATGTATGTATGTATGTATGTATGTATGTATGTATGTATGTATGTATGTGTCACTTCACTACAGTGTTGTATATGTTAGCATATCCATATAATAACATTACAAATGAAGTCTTAACGTCATGCAGTGGAAGGCATAACGAACGAGGCCTCCATATATATTTCAAAGCTATTTCACTACCATGTTCTGGGGTTTGTTAAAATAATATTTAATTTTCCTCGTGAGATAAGTGGAACCTTACATTTGAGTTAATTGGAACTGTAAATAATGAAACTTGTAGAATAATTTAGAAATTACTTGGCTCGTGTAATAACTTTCATTTCAAATGAGGACTAATGAAAAATCTTCAAAGCAAGTAAATATGGATTTATGTTTTGTCACCTAAGGTAGGCCCTGTCACAGGGTATTTTAGCCATAAGCATAACTACAGCAAAGTCCCAAATGTCATCACCAACAGCTACTGTTTATCCATTGTCTGATCAGACATATTAATCCAAACAGCATCTATAAAAGCTAGCTCTTGCAAATGAACATATGTAGGTAGGGATCAAAATTTGTAGCTTTACTCTAACGTTTCCCGAATCACAGGGAAGGAGATGGGATACTAGTAAAAAAGCTTCCGATACAATGTCTTTCCTGACTGTTCTTGCAAAAGTTTGTTCACAGGCAAAAGTGAAATGAACGTTATCGCAATGAAATAATTCACGACGTATGTCAAAAACTAAATACCTGTTTTACATGCGTGATGGTATTTGAAAAAAAAAATGTTGTCTCTTTCTGGTTGTTCTGATCCCGATCACCGATCTTTTCTCCACTGAAGCCTTGAAAATAGTACAGCATTATCTTTTCACAAGTTAATATATATATATATATATATATATATATATATATATATATATATATATATATATATATATATATATAACCTGTTATAACTCGAGGCTCAGAATAACATCGCGATGATACAAGTGGGATCGCGTTAATATATATATATATATATATATATATATATATATATATATATATATATATATATATATATATATATATATATATATATATATCATCGGCACAAAAATACTATTTTGCAGTAGCATATATTCTTTCAATACAGTATCTGTTGACTGATTAATGGATACTTGGTAGAAACATTAAACTTCTAGTAAAATTTAAAACGCCTTTGCTACCATTTGTTTTTGTATCAGTATAAAAGCTTGCCAAAACACTTGGTTCCTCTAGAATCAAAAGACTGTCTTTCCTTAAATGTAAGAATCGTCCGTTTTTGTAATATTCTTTAAAGGTGACAAACACCCTAACCTGCAAAATTTTATTGTAAATAGAAGCATATGTAGTAGTTTGTGTATACAATCTATCCTTACTATTTTGTTTCTTTGCATTTATTGTATTTGCACAAACATTTAATAATAAAAATGCGTTGAATTCCGAGATCAAATTGAAAGAACTTACCCCTCAAGTTGTTATCTCCCTTTCATACAGTTGAGACGATTACCGTACAACAGGCATATAAGTACTCAGTGTCAAGTAGAAACGATGTTTCAATGCGCAGCTCTGAATTGTGTGAATAAAGCAGTTCCCGACAAATAGTTTTTTCTTCACATTTCTATAGGATCCTAAAGGGTTATTCGTATGGGCGATCAAATTAAAGAGAGAAGAAATTTATGACCGAGACATTTCGAGCATGAAAGTTTTTCAAAAGACCAGAGACTCTTCAAACTATTGGGTCTGAACCAAAACGTTAGCGTTTGAAGCCTAATGCAGTGCCGACTCTTTTTTAAAAAATATTTTTCTACTCTGATGACAAGACAGAAGACGGGAAGCACGCCGGTGAGTCGTAGTCGACATAGGCCAGGAGTCTGCAGTTTTATCAATAAAGCACGAAGAAATTTCGGACTACATGAAATTTCGTCGTGCTTTATTGATAAAACTGCAGACTCCTATGGGAGCATTAGGGACTCGATAATTCAGTAGCACCGTCAACGTTTCAATACTTGAACGTGTAATTTCAGCCAATAAAGTTAAAAACCTCAGTAGCTTCTGTTATTTTATTTTGCCATTATACACATACATTCACACATATTTCTAGAACTGTCATAAGTTTTCAGATTTATCAGTCAAAAGCGAGAATACATGAATCATGTGAAGGTTTCAGATGAGAAGGTCTTGCGAATCGTGCTCACTACACATGATGGTAATATTTTATATTTTTTTCCTAGTATATTCTACACCCTACGGAAAAATCGTCTATATGATGCGTCGGCAGAGTCTAAAAGGACAAAATAATTTACTGAATAGTATAGTTATTACACATAATTTCACAACAATTCAATCACTTTATACATGGCTACGTGGTAGTTTTTAACAGATTGGTTTATGGAGCCTTGGAAGAGGTGGGGGGGTAACATGTGCTCTCTCTCTCTCTCTCTCTCTCTCTCTCTCTCTCTCTCTCACA
>JAEAOA010000605.1:0-205000 GCA_016746295.1 Potamilus streckersoni | reverse complement strand
GCCCAAAATGTATGTTCTCTATTAGCTAGGTTACGTAGAAGTATTTAGTGGGTTTACATTGTCGTTTGATGTACCTATTGTTGTAAAATTCTATTCCCTTTGGGGTGCTTCCTTCCTTTTCCTACACCATACGTGTTAGACAAATTTCAGTCAAAAGTACATCAGCTTGCTAAAAGTACGATACAATAAGGTTAGCTATATATGTCATTTTTTATTCTTAAGAATCGCCTTGATTGCGATCATTTTCATGAATTAAGGGGTTCCGTTGGCATTATGTATTTGTCTCAAATTCAACGTCATTGGAAAAGAAACAAAACAAAAACACATATGACAAGATTCTTCCAATCGACATGCAGTAGTTGAAGCTCACGTACCTTGATAATCTGTCTGAAGGAGATTATCAACGTTATCTCAGCAATCTCTGAGATGGCGTATTCAAAGGTACAGCGAACAAATAAGAATCATTGTCTCAAATATCACAGTTAGTCCGCTACAAAATGTACTTCTTAACCTTTTGAAAATAATCGCATTCTCTTTTACAAATTGATAAGTTATTTCTTTTAATTCTTGAACTCTGTATTTTAATTCATATTGATTAAATAAATATAAGATACAGTTATAATTTAAACAAAATCGTTTCAATGATGAAAGTAGAGCACTACAAACACAGAATGATTAAAGTCTACTTTAACATTGAACGTGTTGGCTCTCCAAACCGCCTAGTATATTTAAACTAGTTGGAAATGTAAACTAAGCAAAATGAGGAACCAACAAGAGGTGATTTAAATATTTGAATGTATGTACAGTAATTCTAAGGCAATAATATGATTGTATCAACCGTTCAATTGTTTATGTCCAGCATTTATAACTTTCACCATTCTTTGCTTTGTGTAGTACATTTTTCCATCATTCATAATTCCATAGACAACATTTCATGACAAAGAGAAAAATCCGAACAATAGTTTTTCAACTGATTTTAGCTGTTATCTTTTTGTCATAATATAATAATTATTCCTTTTTTCCGTTTCATCACTAGACGTCAAAGTTGTTCAGGCCGATGGATTTGGACACGGATGTCCTTTAAATGAAGCAGGATGTGGGAACCATTGCATATTTGAGGTGGGATGCCAAGGGGGATATTGCACGGGATACCTGTTGTGGTTTTGGTGCACGTGTACTTATTGTGGTAGGTAGTCTATATACCCAAACACACGTGCATACACATACGAATATATATATATATATATATATATATATATATATATATATATATATATATATATATATATATATATATATATATATATATATATATATATATAAATGCAGGAGAAAGGGAGAAAGGTTATTATGCAGCAAATCTAAAATACTTTTAATAATCTTATGTGATAATCCCAAAGAATGAAAAGTTTCTTTGAAATATAAAAGCTGGAAAAGTACTGGTCTGTCAAGGGTAGTAACGTTGTCAAAATGTCGTCGTACATAACTCCTTTGAATTACTCACAACAGTTCTAGAATATTTTAGTCTAAATGGAGAACACTTTCCATGTCCATGAAAGTTCAAACAAATGTTTAAGTCGCGAATTGTACCTAAATATATCATAAAATACTTGTTATGTGGAATTACAACAATAATACCCGAATGAGGTTGACATCAAAATTGGAATGAAACTGGTTACTTAGATCTCACCTTCTATACTCCTTCTCTTACGACTATATTACACGACATATTCCACATGACAGATCTGTCTACTCAATCTGTCTCGAAATTGGAAGTTGGGGTTCCAAGGGGGCAGACATTTTGTTGCTTTTTTATCATAGCTTTAACAATTTTAGTCATCGCTACGATATCTGCAGTGTGACAGTATTTTTGTTAATAGTTTGAAGTCCATAGTTGTTTTATTTAGTTGAATCACTTATAAGTTTTAAATCAAACTCAGCTGTTCCCTCATAATAAGTTTTTTTTGATTTTGTTTTCGATTTTACGAGAAATATTATTTTAGTTTTTAATTAAAGAACTTATAATTTTATCCCACCACAACTTGCGAATCCCGGTAAAAAAAAAAAACAAACAACAAATCGGAAAGAACCAACAAAATGCATCTCTGTTGTAGAAATATAGATTCCAAAATACGGTCACTAAAGTAGTGTATGAGTTCGAAATAAAAGAGAAAAATCAAAGTTATGTTTCACTGCATTACTTTTCAATTTATTTGATTATCTATATTGTCCTCATCAAAGGTATCTCATTATTCACCCGACAGACATTTAACTAAGACGAAACCCGAGAACGGTCCCCCTTTTTGATACCTAAATGATGTTAAAGGAAGAAAAATGAGGTTTTGGAAACAAGTGCCTGACAACAATGCCCGACAAAAATGACACAGCAAAGCATATTTGTATGGTAGGACCAATCTGGGACAACCCAGCTAAGTTAGCGTCTATACTATTTGGCGTTTTACTATTGAAGTTTTGGGAAATTATGTCTCCGCAAAAGAATGAGATGGAGATATCTATCTATCTATCTATCTATCTATCTATCTATCTATCTATCTATCTATCTATCTATCTATCTATCTATCTATCTATCTATCTATCTATCTATCTATCTATCTATCTATCTATCTATATATATATATATATATATATATATATATATATATATATATATATATATATATATATATATAAATGTTGCATGTTGTCCGCAATTCTAGGTTACCTCTATAGAAATGCTCGGTTTTGACAAATGCCGAAACTTATGAAAAAGAGAAGGTCAAACTGAAAGCCTTAGCTACATTCACAATCAAACAGAAGAGAAAGTCACTATTTCTTTCAGTCAATAATTTTCGTTTCCAAGATGTTTTCTCAGAAATATAATCTATTTTAGAAATTTAGGAAAAAGCTTTAGATGAAGCGCCTGGTACATAGCACATTTGAGGTGTTTTATACAATCTTCATCCTTTTTTGCCATAGGGTATCATTCCCCAGACGTCACCAATATTGCCGGAATCAGCACCGACTCTGGGCCATCGATGGTAACTACAACCATCGCAGTGTCCGATACACCCACTCAACAACCGCCATCAAATGGCACTGCTGTAGAATCCGACACCTCCACCGCACAGCCTGATACGGGGTATACAGTATAGTACCAACCACTTCTTAAGAACAGCCAATAGTTACTACCAATTCTACCTTTTCCTAAACCAGCATCACCAAGACGAGGCTTAATCACCGGTTTGCACTGTGGCTGTGAAAAAATTTTAATAGTGTCATTGTTTGCTTGAATCAATTTCACTACTATGGAAATATTTTCATTCCAAAAATTGGAAATAGATATGTAAAACTTATTGACATTAACTCAAGAAAATATCAGTAATTAAACATTTCTTCAGACTCTACACATATTCACCTACAATATATATATATATATATATATATATATATATATATATATATATATATATATATATATATATATATATATATTACGAAGGCCGAAACTCTTTTGTTTGGTACACATTGATGAGGAAATGTATATTTCTAATGGAAAACTTTGATATCGACCATGCACAAAAAGATTCTGTTATACTTTTTATCCTTAATGGTAAAATATCAAAACTTTCCAAATTTTAGTGTGTTACATCATGGTTTAAAGGTGAGGTCCACACTAACTAAAGTTAATCCTTCATAACACATGATGTATTAAATCGCTTCAAACTATTTCATCATATTCTTTCCCTTTCTTAATTTCAGCTTCCATGCATTGAGCTACTATTATAATCATTACTGATTTAATGACTTATGATGGCTTCCTATTCATTCCTGCTTAATTCTTTCCAGCCCTTCTCCTTTTCATTCCATACCTCTGTTATTTCCCACGTTAAATTAGTTATAATTGGGTATCTTCATATGATGCGAGCACAGCAACATATATATCTATCCAACTACCTCGATACCTAACAACCTATCTACATTCTTACTTATATAGCTAATTATACATACATACATACATACATACATACATACATACATACATACATACATACATACATACATACATACATACATACATACATACATACATACATACATACATACATACATACATACATACATACATACATACATTTGTGTGAATCTTTAGAGTTGACGTACATTTCAATACAAAATGGAAATTGGGACACGACAAGGAAATGTCATTAGGCCGATGCTTTTTGAGATAATGATGAACGACTTCGAAAAGACTAATGACAAAAATTGAAGAATGGTTAAGATGGGAAATCCATATCAAAGAGCTCATAAAAGGATGCATGTGACCCATCCATCGCCTTGACGGCTTCAGCGCTAAACTGGATTACGGCTGTTAAATGTGCGAAACAACGAGCACAGCGATAATCAGTACATTGGACACGATCTAGTGAAAAGCACTCCGTTTATGTGCTGGAATACTAAAAAGCACTTCAACAGAATAAATCCTTGTCATAACAAGGAAACCTATGTTGTCCTGAAATGATGTTCAAGTATTTTACATGCCTTGTAATACAGGGGGCAAACTAAATTGTATTACAAATCATCACAATAAACCTCATCCACAAAAAACATTAACAGTAAATTACCTAGCTGAACAATCATTGGTGACATAAATATGAATTTAGATTTTCCATAAAAAAAAACTTGAAAACATATTCTAAAAAATACAGCATGGACCTTATCCTCAAAAAACATTACAAATAAAGATCCCACAGGACACAAACCAACTGTAGTTATTTACATCGCAATATGTACAGCATACGCTCCCAGATCTACACATATGATATTAACCTAAAATGCTGGGTGAAACCGTAAGGTTAAATTCGTACGAATACCACCACACAGCAACATTCTTGTATCTAGAATGGTAACTCAGAAGTAAAAGATAAACATGGTTAACCACCCGATATAAAAGCACGTTGTCCCAAGCAATCCAGAAATCTGCAGCATTATCCGAAAGCAAATTTAGCTCATTGTGGCTTGTCGGGGAGATGTGTAAAACTAAACTAAATACAAAATTAGACAAATAAACAAATATTATACAGGACTTTCCATAAATTAAAGGTGAGAAAATGATAAATAGGGTATAATCAGGAATAACTCTGTTAGCAGGATGCAGAAGAACAACAACAATATTTGGTTCAGGTAGCTCATACGAGGAATATTTCGAGGCCAAAAGGAAAGTCGTTATGGCTACATATAACAATCTCCAAGAAGTTATAACAAAAGTATGAAAATGAGGAAACATTTGAACACAACACGGATAAAATCTATCCTGTCTGAGACGAGAGTAAAAAAGAGTGTCATTTGAAAGTTTGATTAGCTATATTAGTTATAAAAGAGCTTATGGTTCAAAGAAGTTTCTGTCAAGCGATTCCCAAAAGATTAAAACATATTCTGGTCCATAACAGAATCAGGCTAGCCCGCTCTAAACAAAACAACATTAGGTAAATGTCACATCCCTATGCATAAACTTAGAAATAGAAACCTAAGTAAATAAATGCTAAAATTTTACATGAAACTCAGTTAAGTACATTAAAGTAAGAACACAAAGGACACTCAAAATTAAGACCTCCGCCCGCTTTTCACTCACTTTTTGCCATGTTCAAGAGTAAACCTACAATGAGCGAAATTGACTGCCTGCGGTTGAACATTGCACAAAACGAACAAACTAACCTAGTTAGGAGTGAAGTTAATCAGATAAATGTTAGACAGAGAATAACCCATACAGACCTTAGAATTATTCGACTTTAGAATTGTTGTTCACAATGTCAAAGAGACAACCTAGTGTCAACAAAAAAGAGTACCTTTAGGAAAGGGGAAAAATAAATATAAAGAAAACAAATGATAAGAACTACAAAAATGACAATAACATGTATGGGTCCAAATAGAAAATAACAAAAAAAATCAGAGGACGAAAGACGATGTGTTCCTGGGTTTCGAAAAATCAAACTAGTACTTTGAAAAGAGAACAGAAAGGAGAACGAAAAGGAAAGGTGATGCAGAGAATGGATATCATGTGCAAAGGGAGCAATAATAGACGAAAGAAAAATTATAAGGCAATACGACAAAGACATGGTAGGAAAAAAAGAAACTATGGTAAAACGAATATAACACTTGAGATACAGAGAACCACCTACGTTGGCGAAAAGAAAGACGAAGCAGTGGAGGAGGGAAAGTCACATGGGAAGAAAAAGAAGACATCTCCAAAGGAAAAAATAAAACAGTCGGAAACCAAGAGGAAAAGAAGTACGAAAAAGTCATTCTTAGGACTATAACAAATAAAGAGAAAGTTATATGTATGTATGTATGTATGTATGTATGTATGTATGTATGTATGTATGTATGTATGTATGTATGTATGTATGTATGTATGTATGTATGTATGTATGTATGTATGTATGTATGTATGTATGTATGTATGTATGTATGTATGTATGTATGTATGTATGTATGTATGTATGTATGTATGCATGTATGTATGTATGTGTGTATGTATGTATGCATGCATACATGTATGTATGCATGCATACATGTATGTATGTATGTATGTATGTATGTATGTATGCATGCATGCATGCATGCATGCATGCATGCATGCATGCATGTATGTATGTATGTATGTATGTATGTATGTATGTATGTATGTATGTATGTATGCATGTATGTATGTATGTGTGTATGTATGTATGCATGCATACATGTATGTATGCATGCATACATGTATGTATGTATGTATGTATGTATGTATGTATGTATGTATGTATGTATGTATGTATGTATGTATGTATGTATGTATGTATGTATGTATGTATGTATGTATGTATGTATGTATGTATGTATGTATGTGTGTTTGTGTGTTTGTGAGTGTGTATATATGTGTGTTCGTGTGTTTTAAGTGTTTAAAATCGTTAAAAAGTAACAAAGAAAAGCGTAAAGCCAAAATGCTTTGTAAATTTTAAAGAAAATATTTTTTCCCAAGGATTAAAGGTAAAACTGTAAAAAAGGACTTATAGTTTTTGAATATAATCCAAATATTAATCCTGTAATCTAAAGATATGTCTTATTAATAAAACGTTCAAAATAAATCCAAATTCGAATCCTGATGAAGTTCCAATATGGTGACGACGTCGTTTATAACCTACATGGTTTGGCGGTGTCAACAGTACATTGTTGAACTTTTTGAACCAGGAATAATATTCCGGCTTTAGAATTCTAAATAATGTTCACTGAATGTCATTGTCCAACAATCTTTGTAACCACAAGTATTTTCTACGGTGAATAGATAATTTTAAATACGGAAATTAACTCAAATTGTAACAACACATAACACCTCTGAATTTACAAGGTATTGTTTTACGACTGACAAAATCTCTACCAATAACCTGTTTAATCTGGGTTTAAGATCACATAATGGCTCACGTGGTCACTTAATTCAAAAGTTACAAAAAGCCCACACGACAATTGACACGTACGCCATGGACTAATTTGGCCGTTCCTAACAAATCTTACTATAAGATTCAAAAATAAAAAATAGATTTATTTACAACAGAGCTAATACGTTGCATGAACATGACTTTCATAATGCCCAATCATCTTCATTCTGTGTTTATGCATTTAGAACCAAGGTCAGGCGTTAGGTCAGCTAAAAATACAATGTAGTAATCGCATTGCGTGTTTATCAGGTCAAAACAGAAAACTGACTTTTCCGAAAGTCAAACCCAGGGAATAAATTTACCATTATAATAACTTGCAAGGAAATGAATAAAAAAAATAAAATAGAAAAGCACTTAAAACTAATACACACGCAATCACACATACAAAGAGTAGGCTGGTGTATGCACATGCATTTTTACAATCTCATCCAACAAGTTTATTATTAATAAAGAACTCTGTTTTCTTTCACTTTCTTTCTGACAAAAACTTGCACCCTTCTTCTACATATTGAAGAACACGTCACATAAAACGATTTACGCTCGCGTAAACACATTTATGGGAGGTATGATTGGGTCTACAATTTCCCGCCAGTTTAGGCGGTTAACGCGCTGTTAAAGGCCAATATATTTAAAGCTTTTAATCACGTGTTCTGCCCAGCCAATCGCAATGCTTTCGCACCGGCTGCGCGAGGCGGGATTCTCTCTGCTACGGACTATAGTGTGAATTAAGCAAATTTCCTTCTCTGGTGCGGACGTGCTTTCTTTTTCTGTAGTAATTTTTTCGCTACTGTTATCGGTTTATGCTGTTAGATCTTCCACGTTTCCTGGAATTTTGACCCTGATGAATTGTCCTGAAAGTTAAGTAATTATGATATTAACCAGTTTCCATTCCATCAATACACCGATAAATAGTTTCATCAACGCCGCCATTTTGCTTGGTAAAGCCCAAATATACGAATAACCTCTCCAGGCTCTGCATAAAACACCAGTAAACAAGAAGCTAACTTGTGATCTTGCAGTTAGTTCTAATGAAAACAAACAACTTCATGATGCATGAAAGTAATTTTTAATTCGGTTTTTAATACAAGTAAGAAAAGTTATTTAGACACAAATTAGTATAAAAAGACTGCCTTCTGAAATAAAATATTGCTTTCCATTTGAAAAGGCTTTTGCATAATGTTTCATACAGGCCATTTTAGGACGGTGTTATGACCTACTGTTTTGTTCCATACCACGTCTTACCCACCACGTCACTTATTGATTGGTCAACGACCTTTCTTTTGTGTCTCACTATCACGAGCTTGATGCTAAAAAAAAAAAAACAAAAACAACAATCTGAAGGAAAAGGTTGTACAGAGTGACACAAATTCCTCAGATTACATAATGACGCGTTCTGACATTGGACCCTCTCTATCATATTATTTATACTTATATTGTATGATAGAAAGGGTCCAATGTAAGAACAGGTCATGGGGGTAATCTGAGGTATTTTTGTCATTCCGTATAACATTTTTCATTCAGATTATTGTTTTCGTTTTCTTAGCATCAAGCTCGCGTCGAGCACATGTGCTCACCTATCACGAATGGTGTTTGTATATTGACAAAGTTTTAAAGCCAGTTATTGACATTAAATATGTACTAAGTAGTTTTATACCTGTTTACATGTGACATATATGTGCAACAAGCATGTACTTCGAACCTTGTAAATATGTAATCATGCATTATTAGGCATTGTTTATATTTTACAATATGAATATTCAGTCATCTGTCCTTTTAACATGAACGTATAAATCATAAAAAAGACGTCTTTCCTATTTCACAGGTTTTAAAATTAGGTTAGTCGTGGTGTTATTTTATTAAAATAAATTAGAAACATTATATATCAATTAAATATTTTCAGCACTTTAAAGTACTTTTTAATTTTTTTATACCATTGGGGAAAAAAGTCGAGGGTCGGCAGTGAGAAACAAGGACATTCCACCAACTGGAAAAAGACATTTTTGTTATATTTTTTACTTGCCTAATCAAATATATGACTTGACTTCTTCCAGTTCTAGCTTCATGGCACACTTTACGCCATTTTTTCACTCGTAATTAAAGAACAATAACTCTTGTGTAACGCTAAGAGTACGCATGAGCACTTTAAAACTTTATCGATGTATTCTGCTAATCTTTCTTTTGTTATACGTTTCATCACGCTCACATTGGGTCATTCCATCTGCAAAACATTGCAGCGTAATTTTTAAATCAGAAATAGACGATCGTTTGCACCCAAATTTCAATATTCGGCGCTATTCTAAAATTTAAATGCACGGGGTAGGATAGTCTACAAAATTATCATTTTCGAACTATCTATCATACGCAAAATTAAACCAGAGAACCATTAATCCATTAATATATATATATATATATATATATATATATATATATATATATATATATATATATATATATATATATATATATATATATATATATATATATATATATACTTCCAATAGTCTATTGCATAAATTCATTTCATCAACATATGAGCCTAAAAGAGCTTTGTCAGTCTTTGTTCCATGTTACACTGTTAAAATACTTTCAAACAGCATTTGCAAGATTCTCCATATTAGTTTTCATTTAACAGGTTTCGTACCATATGCTTGTTCTTTCCAGCTATTTCCGTACCAATAGATTTTATGATTACGTATCATTGGCCAGTGCGTTTACCTGTAGGTTTCGTTTCGCTGGACTGTGCATTACCTACTTTGTTCCGTGCTACTGAACTTTGTGTTTACCAGATGGTTTCGTATAACTTAATTTTGTGATCAACGGTTAATTCGATATCACCGGATTGTGTGTTTACTAGTTGGTTCCGTACCGTTGTTTTAATGATTACAAACTGATTTAGTATCATTGGATTGTTCTTTTACCAGTTTTTAGTGAAGTCCAATTCGCAATAGGACAGTAGATTCTCGCTTGGAGCAAGATAAATAGTGTCATATGTGAATTATATCCGCTGGTTAGTACCTTTCATCCCCAATATATGAAAACTGTCCTTAAACTTGAGACGCGCTGATATGAGTTAAAATGACGAGAACTTTAGACTATTGGTTGCAAAGTGGAAAGCTAAATGGATTAAAACGCATCTTAAACTCTACATTAAGGATGTGATATAGTCGGGTCATAACAACTACACACAAAACTATCTCTCAGAAATTTTAAACATAAAGTATCCGAAGGTGTTTAGTTTTGTTACCATAAAAGCGGTCGCTGTTCATTGGGATTTTCATGCAATATCCAGCACAAGTTATTCAATTGTTAAGTTGGACACTCATTCACTAGCTGTCCCAAACCAAATTATCAGCCCTTTAATGTACTTCCACAATATAGTCAGCAAAAGCATCGACCTAATAACCAGCCTTTTCATTTTCAACGATCCGAACAACCACGAAACACTAACCAGAACAATAATCCGTCGCCACACAGTGCAGTTCATTTGCCCATCCAGGTCAGAATTGACCGCTTGCAATATTAGCGCCTCGATTTCGATCCTGTTACTAAAGAATACATGCTTTTAGGTTTTCGAAAGGATTTATGTGTGGGGTTTAAGGGTACATTGCAAGCACACGTATGTAATAATCTGAAATCAGCTCAAACTAATGCCCAAATTTGTGAAGAAAAGATTCATAAAGAATTGTCAGCGAGCTGCTTTGCATCGCTTTTCGTACAAAACCATTTCGTAATTTACACATGTCGCTCATGGGCCTAATCGATGAGAACATTATTGGGTTTTTTAGACTAATTCATCACCTTTACTTTCCTCCAGGCGATTCAGTTAACGATGGAATTCCAACTCAACAATCAGCGGTACACTACGAAGGAATTGATGATGCCATAACGTGTATAAAACATCTAGGAGGGGGTATAAGGTAAAATCAGACATATCAAATGCTTTCTGCATTCTTCCTATTCATCACATGCAATATTGTTATTTAAGCTTTTTGTGGCGGAACAGGTACTATTTTTTTTTACAAATTCTTACCAATAGGTAGAAGTTCCAGCTGCCAGATATTTGAGACTTTTAACAATTCTCTTCAATGGATTTTGAACACAAAGCTATATATAACACACATGATACATATTTCTGTCGCGATTTTGATACTAGATGCAACTCGTGTCCTATGCCAGCATAGGCTTGATTGCTTCCTGACGATAGGTGCCGATATCCGCGATCCTATGGTGGCGGATAAAACATTTTCCCCGTTTTACTTCCTTCACGAAACTCGGATACAAATTGGAATCCGTGAGAACGGAGGTTTGCATTCCCACGGACAAACTAGAAAAATGTACTAAACTCGTACATTTATATTGTCTCTAAATGAAATTACTCTCGAAGTGTTGCAATCCATTATAGGTACTATTAACTTTGCTTGTGCGGTAGTTGTATCGCCAACAGGCATTCCGCTTCATCCAACCTTGGCCTAAAAACATCATACATCCAACTACACAAACCTAACTTAAAACGGCGTGGACGCTACATTAAGAGTTCCAATCTGTCACCTTGATTGAATTGTCGAACCCAGTTTCAAAAACCAGATTGGCACTTTTCATAGCGCACTTAATCTACAAGAAATATGAGGCATGTCTGATATAACTTTTAGTTTCTGCAGTTGGATATGCGCACACATTTAACGGCTTCACAGACCCTTCTTACCGATTAATCATTCAAAGACTCAAAAAGTGAATCTTATGATGTTCGTTTGACAATTGATATAGTTACACACACTGAATAGACTTACAGTTTCTATGATGTATTCCATCTCAAACAATTTCAGGCGTACCATGTGTTCTGCCATATTTACATTGGCTTTACATGCCTTTCTCAGAATAGGAGAGATTAAAGTGCAAATGAATGAACATCCGAATGACATTTTGATACAATTATCTCAATTCACTTTCCTCAAGCATCATGCAATCTCTTTTCGACATTTCAATCACGGCATCGGGACAACCATATATATATTACATGTTGCTGCTGAACCAAATCATGTCTGATAGCTCATTTACAAGCATGCCTAACCCTCAGGGGTGATACTCTAGGACCGCCTTTTATGAACCAACAGGGGTAACCAGTTTCCAGAGTAGCATTTAGTACTGAACTTAGAAAGTGCTTGCTTTTGTGGATTTAACTCGAACCAATTTATGTCCCATAGTTGCAGAATTTGGACCACAACTGAGGCGGCCAGACAAGGTTTCAGAGACAACCAAAAAAAAAGGAATTAGGCCGCTGAAAATACATAGTGTTAGGCTTAATGGTCTCAACTTCGTTAACACTTCAATCACTTTTTCTATGATCGCCATTTCGCCGTGTGTGCTACTTTCTCTTTCAGGTCTTGTGGGTTTCACAGACCAATACTCCTGGGTATCGACCGTGCTTTGCTGGAATATCATTCACTCGACCCTAAGTTGTGTCTACCTGTCTATTCGACTGCCAGGAGCGTATGAGTTATCTAACAGCTCCGATAGACCAACAAAGCATTCCAGAAAGTGAGCACCCAATCCTCCATACATGCAAGATATATCCTAACTAATGAGGAGTATGAGGGTGCTCTACTGCCCAAGTACAATAGAACTTGTCGGTTTAATTTTGATCAACATTAATATTTTCGTTTCTTTGATGCAGGTCATTTATGTTCTTTGAATTCCGCATTTTTGTGGCTGACAGAAATGCAGCACGCTGTTATGCTGCATTTCTGTTTATGGCGGTTACAGCATCAACAAATTTCTGTATTATACTTTATATCTCATTGTTTATTTTCTTAGTAAGTTTGCTTTGTATACTTTGCCCAAAAAGTTATATTCTGCTAAAAAAACAAAGGCAATGCTTGGTTCAATAATATCATTTATGTTCAATACAGAGTCACGAAAGTGGCCAGCATCAAACACAACGTTTGTCTTTGTTTTTATTATGTACCCATACGCTAGCTTGGTAACCTTTGCACGAAAGAGCTAGGAAATAAGTCTACGTTTTTACTCTTTATCTTCCTTTCGACTCTATCAATGTCGGAAAAGAGTGTTTTGGTGTATACACATGTAATTTTACAATCTCATCCAGCAAGTTATTAATATAGAACCTGTGTTTCGCACAGGCTCCGGTCGGAGGGATTCTCTCTGCTAAGGACTATAGCGTGAGTTGAGCCAATTTCCTTCTCAGGTGTGGACGTGCTTTCTTTTCCTGTAGTAATTTTTCCCACCTCCACCCCACCGTACCTCCCTGTATATAATTATTATATTCTAGGTTGCTGTGAATAATATTTTTTTATTGTTTGTTTCCTCCAATTGTTCGGTTTCTAGGCGGTTGCATTCGCTGTAATCTCTTACAATATTATTCGGCTCTACAGTCTCAATCTTTTTTTACTCACATTTACTTGATATATTTTGTTCGAAAAGTTATATTGCTGTAAATACATAGTTTAGGTTGAGTATGCTCAGTATATAACATTCATGTTTACGGCGGTTGCAGCCTCAAAACAATTTCTGCATTGCAAGTTATGTTCAACAAGTGATTAATATAGAACCCTGTGTTTTTGTTTACTTTCTTTCTAACAACAACTTGCACCATTCTTCTTCCAGATGTCAAAGAACACGTCATATATATATATATATATATATATATATATATATATATATATATATATATATATATATATATATATATATATATATATATATATATATATATATATATATATATATATATATATATATATATGTTCATTATGGTATTATAGAACATACTGAACAATACATTTCTGAGGCTTTGCTACTCTTTCATGTCTTTACTGGGTGTGATACAATATCGGAAACAATGGACTAGGCATATAACATGAGAACAGTATACTTTCTGACATCTGTAGTTTTGCAACATTCCAATTCACTTACGTATATTTTTTAGACAAAGAATTAAGTTTTCAAAGCTTTGATGATTTACACAATGAATAGTGCTTGCCATAGAATTTAGATAAAGAACTCTGCTAAACAAAAGCAATGGAATACATATCTCAGACTCAGCCTGCCTGTATCTATCAATAAAAGAGAACCGCACACAAAGAAGGCCACTGTTCATGCTACAGGAACTGCTGTCACCCTGGACGTGGGAATAACACATGGCACAATCCTATTAAAGCTTCTTTGTACGATCGTGCTACACAGACATAGATTGTGATAACTTCGACTTTTCTTATCATCATAATGCAGATTTTCGTGTCCTGCATTCACGTTGTTTCATATAATGGTTTTTCTTAAGCTGATTTAACCAATATAGGTATTATACTTAGAGCTTACAATGTTGAATAACGATGATTTATCAGACCACCTGAATCCAGCAAAGGCATTATAACATCTGATGAAGAAACACTTTGAGTAGCTGCCATGTCATTTTTGTTGATGGATTAAACGTACCTTCAAATAGGGTAAACGTAATTTCTGACCAGACGAAGATATTAGTTTCATTAAGATCGCCATGGACATTATATGAGAGACATTATGAAATTATCTTTTTTAAGGAAATTTAGGACATGTTTGAATTGAATTTCGAGTTATGTCAAAGAAAATATATGAAGAATAATCGTGTTCCACAATGTTTTGGAAAATAATTTAGAGAATATCTTTGTTTCTTTACTGCTTTTTCTTTGTCTCACTTTCCTTTTTCTATACTGAACAACTTACGGTATACCTCTTTATGTGCAGTGCAATAGCAAGGAGCCGACGGCGGCTCAAGTTTGAATTGACTTGTATCTCAGGACAAAATTCGGATTTCTCGTTAAGCTTGAAAACCAATTATACTCTGGATGAAAAGCTTTTGTATTGACAGCCCAATGTCAAGATTAGATTCAGAAATCCTGTTGAATATGAAGTTAATTTCTTCTAATTATAAATAGTAAAAAGAGTATAATTATCAAACTCACGAAAACATTATCGGACTTAATTTTGATCATTTGTTTAGAAATATTCTCTACCGACACAGGAAGAACACAAACATACATAAGTAACTATGTCATCAGTACAATCACGAAACTGAGTGAGTTTATACTAACAAGGTTAATTTAGAGACTATAAACCCATCAGTCTGAAGGAACTTTCGAGAGAATTAAAATGCGTGTGAGATGAGAGTGAATAATGAATATTTTTGAAGTTGTGAAATTATGTTGGGAATTTCTGCTTGGCAATGTTTAAACAATTCATAAATTAAAATATCGGCGCAATGACCATTCTTCTCATGTCCCATATTTATTTTGGAAGCATGACAAACAATGAAGAACGATACAAATTTTTTTGTTGATTATGTAAACAGTTTGGTGGGTCTTATTCGTTCATGATAAAAATACAGTGGAAGAAAAGCTTTAATAGCAGTTTAGACCGCCCACACAAAATATGGACCCAACAACGATACTGAAATCAAGTTCCAGTTAGCTTAATAAATGAAGTTTCAGTTGGTTTAAACATATAAACAATAAACAGTATATCCAACCATCCATCCATCACGAATTTATATGCATGTGAAACGTATTACATATCAGACAACCATAAATGTAGCATGGGAAGATAGTTTAAATCTACGTCTCTTAGGCCACATGGTACTTGATTGAAAAGTTTGTTAGTACGCCCAAACTTATAACATTCAAGAGTCTTAGAGTTAAGTTCAGACATGTAATACTGACATATTTTCAATGAAATCAACAAGAGTTATGGAATCAAATGACCAGGAAGTCCTCATACATAAACTTAATAAACTTAATATACGCATAATACAACCCGATTCTAAATCTTGACCCATCAAGTAAACTCTAACAGGTGAGATTCAGTGTGACCGTCACCGGTGCGTCATCACAAGCAATAGGAATAAATGGGCTACTTTTCATATTTATCATGGCAACCTGCAATACTATTTACTCGTTTCTTATGAATGTGCAAACTTGAGGAGAATTCTGACGTTAATGTTTTTATATTTATAAATAAAAAGGAAGGTAAGTTACATAATGATCCCTCTTCATAGTCAATATTTATATAAGTGCTTATATTAAATAAGACTTCAGTGTGTTTTGTATGGGTACCGATTTTAATTCATTAGTGGTCCTTGGATGGACGTAAATAGACGTACCCCAGATCCTCAATTAACAGCCGATCGAAATTATTAGCAAGCAACTTCACAAAAGATCAGACGGAAGAAGACCGAGAGTTCACACAGCGAATATGTGCATCAAGCACGTCACACACAGAATGTCAGCTAGCAACGCAGTCAGCCTTATAGCTAGCCAGCTAAGTCAGTCATGACCAGACAAGCTGAAGGTTTAGCATTAGTTTCAGCATATGTGTCCAGTTCCAGGTGTCAGGTGCTAGTTCCATTCCAACCAGCAAGCCAACCAGCCACCCTGTCGAGTGTAAACTAACTAGACATCACATTAATCAGATTTTGGACATTTAGGAGCAGGAATCAAAATTTTGGAAAAAGATAAGGAGGACAGCATATCTGTGCTACAGTGTTATATCCTTAACTCACACTTCTTAACTGTATATTCTAATATATAAATAGACTCTCTAGTAAACGAACGCATAGACGTGGAAAACATTCGACAATACGAGGTATTGGTGAAAATGCAAAGTCTTTCCTTCTACGAACTTGTATCATCCTGTTTTACCTTACCATCGCCATGGAAATCTGATGTTTCCTTTATGTGGCACGTGTGTAGAAACCTGTAACCAAAAACGACCTTGTCATCACACTAACGAAGATCGCGCATTGACAAGAATTTGAGTTAGCGAGGAATTGTTTGAACTGGATACCAACTATTAAAAGTGTATGATATTTACAACTTTCCCAATGCATTACAGTACCAAGAGGAGGAAAAAATTCTCCTTGACTAAGTGAATGCCTTCGTGAACCCCAAGCAAGACGACAGCGGCTATTCTTTCTGGTGTCAAATTCCTGAAGACGTAACGATCTTCAAAGATAAATATATTGAGCAGGATGGTATCACTTTAGACCACGTGGAGAAAAGAAATGAAAGGCGATCGTTTGTTAAAGTGTCGCTGAATGTTTTGTTGGGAAAATAGGAAAACGACCACGTTTACCCAAGACAAAGTATTTGACAGAACCTTCCTATTACATTTTGATGATTCACGATAAAACCAAATACGTGACGTAGTTCGTGAAAGCTTGATCCTAGTCGGTTAAGATAAAGAACTTGAGTTTGAGCGAAGGAAACGGTTTAGGAGCTTGGATAAAGGACCAACCCGACGACAAGATTCTAGGTCTTGCTAATGGCTGTACAAAACATTACGGCCACAAATATTGGGACAAACAAAGAGAAGTGCACACCAAGTGTAAAATGAAAATATTGAATCTAAATCATCGTACGGAATCAACTGGTCAACTTTAGTGTGCGGAAAGAAACGTTGCAATCTGGAGAGGATTCAAACTTTAGCCTGATCGCCTACGAACCACACAAAATTGTACGTTTATTCACTCACCAAATCGTCAGTCGTTCATAAAAAATGTATCAAATCGTCTACAAGAAGCACGTGCGGTTTCTCAATCACTTTAACAATATTGGCAAATATATAAGTTGAAAAACGTTCAAGACCGATACTTCATTTTGAATGCCAACACCAAACTAGAAATCTTTTTATTCAGACACAGGAGAACGACGGGTTTAAGTTGAGCGATGATTAAGTCTAGTGTGATTCTGTTCCATGCGATTGCAGTGATTCAGAACGATATGGGAACTTTGCTATTACTACGTCCACCATAGAAAGTGATGGTGTGAATGTAAACCCCTACGGATGCGAAAGTGACGTCACCCCTTATCGTGGACTAATTATCAGTTTTCATCCCGAACGTGATACTGTGCACCTACTGCCCTAATGATCTAATCCATGCCTGAGCAAATTACTTCGCTTATAACCGTAACCTCATCAAAATGAACCTGAGAAAGACGTATAATCGTTCCCTGAGCGTTTGGCTAACTACTGCGACTTTGAAAGTCGATTTACAACTTTCAACGGAAAGTGGACAAAATAGCTAGGAGGATCTACCCACCGAAGAATTAACCAGATCCGGATTTATTTACTTGGAAGAAGGAGATGAAATCAAGTGCTTCAGTTGCGTTGTCACTTCACGTTTGGGAGAAGAACGACTCGGCTTACCTGGAACATTCTTGATAGTCTCCGAACTTTCACTACCTTCTTTTAATGCATCCCTTGTAATATAGGTGTCTACGCAAATTTTGAATACCATGTTGTTAAAAAAATCGGACTAACCAGGAGTCAAACCTTGGAGATCATTTATTTACTGGGGTCAAATATTTAAACCCAATTTCAAAAGTAATAATCGAAACATTGCCAAAACGAAGTCCAAGATAAGATCTACAAGGACGTTTCGCTTGGACTTGCAAGAGTAAAATCTTAATTTGTGACTGTGGAATTTACGTGTCGAGATATTCACAAGAGGTAAGTGGGAAAAGGTGAATAAACTTATTAGATGATCAAGACTTTGGTCTACAGTTAATTCATCTAAAGACTGTTTACATTAGAAGATTTTATTGCCAGTCTTGACAGCTATCCTGAATGGCAGTGGACAGAAATTAGTCTCTACTCGAGTACTTTAACTTGGCGACAAGACTGTAAATGACATTCACCATTTGCCTGCCATGAGTATAATAGTTTACCATCATGCCACAACCTTTATCAGTAGCGATATCTTTTCCGTGGAAGGATATCAATGACATTAATCAGAACTTTGAGGATTACCAACACTTTTTGCAAGAACTATTTCCATTGAATTTGGGATGCCGTGTGGTGTACGTGTTATTGACTTCCTTTCTGGGAGTTTGTTTGCCAGCAGATTTCTTGTGGACTATTTACAAATAGTACCTACAACAAAGACATTATGTTAGTACCTTTAAATGTGCACTAGAGACTCACACTGTTAAATTGTTGCGCTCTCATCTCCAGACTTCTGAACCTCTGTTTGCAGAAAGGTTTATTTTTGAAATTTTTGCTGCTGAGGATACTTGCGAAGATGTCTTTATAGCTTGTTGGTTACATCATCACTAGAAAGATAAACGTGACGGGAAAAGTCTTGGTTTCGATGCTTAGACAAAAGAGGTGCCTGACTATGCTAAAGATTCGTGTCAAACATTCAGTGAACCATGTGACATTTAAGCCTATATTAGCCACAATGCCAGAAGAAAAATAACCTGACACAGATTCAAACCACCCAATTAAGGACATCAGTAGCAGTACCATCTTCGACATTGAAACGAACGACAAGTCATTCCAGGAGGATACATGTGATGCTGTTCATTGTGCACAGACTACAAGAACATTACAAAGTTTTCCTAATACACCACAAATTCGTAAAAATGTATTTGTACAGTAACTTGTTTGTATAACCTTTTGATTGTTTTAGATCTTATTTTATTGATGTACTGTACCATTTGGCTCTTATATAGTTTTATATCTCATGTCAATTTTCAAGATTGAATAAACGTGTATTAAATACTTATAAATATCTCGTCTTCTCTGTGTTCTTTTCAAAATTAGGAACACATGTGCCACGGCTACATCTGTCTCTTCTACCTTTTCCTCCGCGTTCAATGTCATCAGTGAAAACTTAGATCGTACCAATTGCGACGCCTTGTATCTTCGTCATCCATTTGATACGTTAATTGCTGCACTGAGTGGTTCTGGCAGAACAAAATTTGCCAAACGTTTTATTAAGTACAAAATCCATTCAACCGATCATCTACCCCAATGCGTCGTGTGATGTTAAAAAGAGTGAAGCAGAGAACCTGAATATCGAATACTGGGAGATAATGATGCAGCTTAAATAACAGAAACAGGAAACGTAAGAAGAGGAGGAAAACAGGACAAATTAAAGTAGCCAGCCACTCTATCACGCAGTCTGAAACTGTGAGCAGTATACCGGAACTCGCAGACCAGATACAGGTTCGTCGATTAAACGAAACACCGATTTCAACACAAACAAGCACTCGGCAGAATACTGTAAAGGACTTGGATGATCAAACGGAAATATGACCAAAACAGAGAGCGTGCCTAAGAAGCCAAATCTCATCCTAAGGCAGAAGCTGAGGCAGTCTCAGGATCGCAAATTACACTGACAAATAAAGGAAGAAGAGGATATTACAACTGAAGACACCACAAACGGAGTTGAGATCAAGCAAACTAAGCTTAGAATAGAAGAAACATTGTATACTTCCAAGAAAGCCGATGTACTTCAATGCTGCCAAGTACATGTCACAAAGGATACTTAAAACTAGGAGACCTAGAACACAGCAGTGGCACTTTGGGGTGTGTATTCTCTCTGACTACCATGGCATGGTATACCTTACTTGTCTTCTAAATATCCTCATCAAAACTGCCACAGAGCCTTGCCAATTCTACGGTTTTTAGGCATTCCGTCTCAGGTCAGAAAGATAAGGAACCACGGACAGCAGGAAAGATTAAATATGAAGAAGACCGGAGCCAAATCTTCTGACTGCCGACCTAAAAGTCCATTTTAGGGTTGCTCATCAAAATTGTCTATATGCCTAGGGTTTCCGATTGGTATTTATTGTTTTTGATATTGGTTTTTATAAAGCCAAGAAACAAATTTGTATCTAAACTACTACTTCTAACACGGAAGAGGAACAATCGGAAGCAGTAATAGAGGAGACGACAGAGGAGGCAAAAACAGAAACGGCAGAAGAAACTGTTGAAGAGGATGAATATGACCCCAATGAGCAATGGCTATGAGACCTGGGATTAAAGTCAGCACTGGAAAACGCCAACAAACCGATCATTTCAATAACGCTGTCAAATACTAAGCCTGGAGATTGGTAAGAACCAGAACAAAGATCTCACCAATGGAAACTCGGGTCCGCATAGTGTCACAGTACTACCTTGAGACCTAAAAACAACACACCTATTCAGTTTGGTTGATGCCAGTGAGCATCTTATAAAGCTAATAGGTTTTGGGTCTTTCCATAAGATGAGTGCAATGGAAAGTAAAAATTGATTGGAGTCACTTGACTCCAATGTTCATTATTGTTTTCTAGCTTTTACGTACACTTTGAAAAATATGTACAAATTGTATTCAAACCTTTAGATGTTATAGATAAGAAATTTAGTTAATTTTGTCAATTCTTTGACTAATTGCTCAGATGGCTTAAACACTATTGATAGTAGGGATTGCCCATTTGTATAACTAGGCTAGATTTGATTTGTGTAATGTCATTGGCTTCGTAATCCTCTGTTCCCTCTCCTAATCCGGACTTCCAAAGACGAGTTTGTGGGCTGATTCCCACTCGTCTTAACTTCAGGTGCCTCGATGAGTGTGTACGCATGGAACTGACGTCACAAGGGAATTTACCAATCACGATGGACGTTTCATATTGCTGAAGTAAGCATATAATTATATTGAGTGTGTGTTGGGTCTCTTCGCACTCGTTATTGCCTTAATGCAGGTCAAATGGGACTTTTTCTCCCACACCTCGTGGCTTAATTAAATAGAAAATTTTATATGCATAAACGGGAGAAGTGTCTCTGTTACTTCTACCATGATCAATTAAATAGCCCAATGAACATATCGGAAGTCAATCAGTCAACCATTCATTATATATTAGTGAAGGATGGCTACAATCAACCTGAGAAAGATTGAAACGTTGCGAGAGGGGTTAAATACAATAACGATGGTAGAGCAACTGCTAGAGCAAGTGGATGCAGAATTTTATAGCTTTAGCAGACTAAGGATGAAAATAAATGTTCTTAAAAACTTTAAAACCTGCCCACGCAGAAATGATGGAGGAAAAAGAGAAAATGGAGGACAGAAAGTAAAAGGAGCAACTAAACGTTGTGGTGGATAAGGAGAGAAAGGACGAAGATAATGAGAAGAAGAAACAAAGATCAAAATGGAAAGAAGAAGAATTTATTGAGAGAAATAAGGAAATGGTGGACTAGATATCTACCTACCTAGAGTAACGCATATTGAGGTCAGTCATTTGCAAAACTGTTACACATGAACTACCCGATTAAGATCAGCCACTTGCAACATTGTTGCCATTTTTTCCGTGTCCAGTAATCTGGCGTCATCCCTGTCAAATTTATTTGTCCTTCTACAGACCCACAATGCTAAAATCCCTTTGCCACAATACTGGCCCTAAAGCGCATGTTAAATTCCTATTGTCGCAGTATCTTCCTTAATTATTAATAATTTGCAAACTGTAGAGGTCAGCACCATCCCAAATCACGGGACTTTTTGAATACCATAGGAAGAGAGAACTTGATTTAAAAATCTAACACTCTGTATCACAATACAGAAACCCAAATATAAAATAGGCATGCTAAAGAAGCAGAAGTATTGCCAGCCACTCAAGTAGTGAACAGTTGCAATTACACAACCCATCCTAAAAGTGAACACAAATGCAGGAAAGTAAAAAAAAATCCACTCTAGTTTCAAGAAGAGAAGATAATAATCACCCCAAAAATAAGATCATAAGCGAAACAAAAAAAAACCTCTGCAGATCACAATTACAACGTACAAATACAAGAACAAAACAAAATCAAAACCAAATTAAAGAAATCAATTAAACTTAATATCAGCCCATATACTACACTTCTACCAAAGCAAAGAAAAAATAAAACCAAAACACATAAACCAGGAATAAAAGGTATGTAAAGAACAAAATCTATCCCAGTCTGTTACTACAGAACTTGATCAAGTTAACAACATTGTATTTATCACTCCTGTTAATGTGATTAAATAAATTATGACTGTAATTGACGGGCTTCTTGCACTGAACAAGCCATAATAATTCCCGTTAAATAGTTGTACTCCTAGATGAATATCCTGCTCAATAAGCACTTCAATCCTGGAAATAACAATTAATACACAACATAAATATTATAAATAAATAGCAAGCATTGATATAAGAACTCAAAACTTGATTCAAATTTAGCAGTGGAATTGCAGAGGGAAAACAAAAATATTCCTGAACTACGAATTAAAATAAACACTCTAGACATCTCTACTTTACACATTATTTCAAACATAGATCCAACTGGAAAATGGGAGGAAGTTTAACAAATGTTGTCAATGACACCCTCACTAATGTAGTCATATCACTTCACTTACACTAGTAATGAAATACCCAAACACCAATCAATTAAAATAAACAAAGATCTAAGGAAATTACTGTACAAAATAAAGTCACCAAAGAGAAAGCCGTCTATACGTCATTATATGTATCATAATATCTTGCTACAACAGAAGAATATGCAATTATCTGTGGAGATTTTAATGAACATAGAGACGAATTGGGATGAAACAACTTGCTAAGGAAGACAAATCATCGAGAAATGGGTTACTTATTGCAAGATAGTGGTATTTAATGAAGGTGGCCTTACTAGATTAAATCCAGAATACAGAAAGCTTTCTCCCTTAGATTTGACATTAAGTACTACCAAAAAAAATTAATTGCTGATTTTGAGTTCCACCAACATAGTGTCTTTGGAAGTTACGACTTGCCTATCATCATCACCCACAATTAAACAACGCGACGCGTATCAACAAATTAATCGATATGAGAAGATGGAGTAACAAAACGGATTGGCAAAAATTTTGATCCATCTGTTTTGGTACTCGGTTGACCAGATGTGCGACGTTAATATAGAAATATTCAACCAAAATTTTGTCGAGGTAGTGTCCTTGGCGGCAGCTAAACAAAGTATACCCAATATAGTGTGAAAAATGCAAAACTCGTCCCTTGGTGGAATGTCCAATGAAAAACACTCAAAGAAAAGAAAAGACCTTAATAAATTCGAACATTCTAGACGACACCAACATTTCCTAATATACAAAGAAAGAAAACAAGAGCTAAAATGCCATCTTCACCGGCCATCAAGAATCATGAAATGTATTCTGTTGATCATTATACTTTAAAACGAATGCCAATCATACATGGGTTAATATTAAAGCAATAAGGGAAAACTAACCCTTACTATCCTAAAATTCCCAGGAACAATAACAAACATAGATAAAGCAAATAAACTAACAGCACACTTTTCAGGAATGAGAAGTAACTCCAACTATACTAAAAGTTCCAAGATCATTCATCAGAAAGAGATAGAACAGAAATACCCTTATTTGTTAGCTGAAAGAGAAACAAAACTAGCCCATTAAAACTAGATTTCATCATTGACAAATTGATAAATGCTATATAAAAACCACATCACCTGGGGATGATAGGAAATCTAAAAAAAATCTCCTAGAACCCACCAGCTCCCCACCTCCCGAAAAAAACAACAGAGCTGGTGATTTTGGATCTGCTGAATGCGATATGGAGATCAGGAATATTTACCTCAGCCTGGAAACATGCTATTGTTACTCCTATCTAGAAACTCGGAAAAAATCCTGCAGATGCAAACTCATACAAACCATTATTATCGAGCAACAATATATCCAAAATCATGGAGACAATGGTTGATAATCGGCTAAAGCAGCATTTAGAAAGCAATAGGTTAGAATCCTTGAACTAGAAGTGCTTTTGCAATAATAGATCAACCCTAGACCAGCTGTTATAAAACTGGCAATCAATGTAAAGAGGAAATGTGGCCGCAACATATTCTTGGTTTTCCTCAATTTTGAAAATGCCTAAAATCAAATATAGTCAAAGTACCTAATTGTGAAACTAAACTATTATGGCCTTGTAAACCATATTCATTTATGGATGATAAACATATCTTCAGGTTGAAAAATTATAACATGCGTAGGAAACCAATTCTATAATGCACATTAATTGGTTAATGCAACCCCACAGGGAAGTGTATTAAGTCAGACCTTGTTCAGTATTATTAAAACGACCTGGAACAATTGGTACACCAACCACGAATAGAAATATCGCTGTTCGCAGACGACATCGGGGACTGTAGGTGTACTATTTTCATAACAAACATGCACATACATAATACTAATCACCCTAACCCAACAACACTAAAATTGCATTCGAAAAGGAGACGAATTCGTTTGAATGTTATATTACGAGCACCTTACATACAATAAACATATCTTTGGTAAGAAGATATAGACACGATTTAAATATCTTAACGTAACTTAAACGTACCAACTGGGGACAAGATCATGATACACTTCTCATACTGTATCGTACTCTAATTCGATTCAAAATAAACTATGGATGTCAGGTATACGTCCCAGCAAAGCAGTATCTTTTAAAATATATAACAGTATCCAATACCAAACTCTTGCCATGTGCACCGGTCCACTCAAGATCACATCTGGTGAGTAGCTGCAAATCTTGGCTGGAGTACCACCAATCCAACGTAGCACATAAGAGCGCCTCCATAGATTGTGTTCCCTGACGATGCCCTACGGATATGTAAAACTCTTCATATTATCTTAAATGCATTAATATATCGAACTAAAAACGAACAACCACTTTAAATAAGAGAAAAACTGCTCTCAGAGACAATCGAGTATTTACCAAATATCTACTGATGGTTCAATGTTCTCTGTCCCGGCTCGGTTAGGGGATGTGGTGGAAATTCCGGAGAAGGAGACCACACTTTGGGCAAGCCTCTATGATAGCTGCACTATATACTTTGTGGAATTCGAGACAATTAATGTAGATTTAAATGAATTAATAACTCCAAAAATACCAAAAAGCAGTTGTAATTAATGACTTCCTCAGCGAGTTGCGGTAACTGGAATCGTGAAATTCCTTAGATGTGGAAAATCTACTATATCAAGGAAATCACTCACTGAAAAATTTGGAAAGAAAAAGATTGTATTGTGGCGTTCATGTGGATTCCTACTACACAGACATTCCTGGAAACGAAACGACCCACCATCAAGATCAAATAAAACTTAATGAGCCCAATATACTGTAACAGGAATTATAGCGTTCAGGAAATATCAGGATCAAATGAAAAATAACAAAGGGAATGGGACAACAACCAGAAAGGTATTGCACTGCACAATATGAAAAAAAGTAGGCAGAAAAATATCAAATAACCCTATTTGGTAAACCACAAAGATGATAAATAGTTCAGTTAAATCCCCAAATTTATTACGTGTACAGTGAATACAACCCCAAACCATTAGGGCCCTCCGCACAAAGCGGAAAAATAGAGTCTCGGAAAAGTTGAACCTAATTAGTTATATAAATTAACAAACTTATCGCTATTCAAGACTGTATAAGATGGCTACAGCACAGGAACATCAAGCCTGGCCCCACAAACTATCAAAAATTTAGACTCAGTCAAACTTAAAAATTATAATACGGTCAATGTCTCCGAGAACAAATTAACATAAGCGTATTAACTATCCATTTTTTAAAAAAAAAAACAACAATCTTCTGTTACCTTCTGCACTAATCTGATACAACAGAGACGTTCTAAATCAACATCAAGATGACACCATTACAGCTCGGGCATGCAATCTAAAGCACAACACAGGACGAAAGGGTCTCTTTAGATGACGGCGATGCTGCCAGGGAAAACAAATGCAAATATCGCCAGCATATGTTGAGGTCAGAAAAATATCAGGACCTACCACACCAAATTTGCTGTCCCAAAAACAACTAATGATCCCAAATCTTCCCTCAAATCAAACTCTTACAAAATTGCATTGCACCATACGACATTCCAACGCCCAGATACACCAAAGTTGAAAACATAACATAGTAAACAAAACAAAATAAGGTCGGAAATCAAAAGGATCCACAACATGCGAACATCCCTCAAACTTCACCGAGTAATAAAATACACAGTAATAGAAAACCATGGCTATATAAAATAGACAAAAAACTAATTTTATAACAGTTCATCAAAAAGTAGAACAACCAAAGCAAAACGTAAAACCAGTCATATGCAAGGGAAATTAACCTCTATATGGCTTTACAATACTAAAAGGTACAGTCTAGACAAACTAAATATTCAAAAACAAAAGAGATTTTAAAGAACCGAAGGATAAATGGTAAAGTAACAATAACAATGCATCAAGAACTACACAAGGACGACACCCAGCGATCGAATACAATAACAACCAAACTATTGCATAAACCCAGCCAATACAAACCAGAAAATCCTAATTATAAATGTCACCCAAAACAAACCATTTTCATCACTTGTGACATTAAAGGGATCAGTAGAAAAATCATTTTCAATGGGCTTAAAAAGCAGGAAATAAACTTTCAATAAGTACACACCAAGTACATTGTAGTTAATTTTAATGTCCGTAGCAAACAATGGTAACGGACCGATTAAGATAGGAGATGGAGAAATGTTGAAAGGTTGATAACTTTATCCAACCAATCCTGTACTACAGGAAATCCTGAAATAAATCACTAGCAGCAATTGATTTAACTATCTGTTCTCCCAAAATGTTTGAAATTTCTTAATGGGTTGTTGGTCAAACAAGTACACCAGGAAGTGACCACTTTCCGATATTTGTCAAGCTACACCTGACTCAAAATACAAGTACAACGTCAAACATTCCAAGATTTCTATTTGATAAGATAGACTGTGAGATGTTTTGCTCTCTAGGTAAGGAAATTAATATAAATTTGATGAACGTAATCAGTATTGAATGGAATGATGACTAATCAAACCATTAAAGGCAAAAATCTTATTAAGTAGATTTAGACACACTAAAGAAGCCTATGACCGTTTTAGTGTATAGAAATGAAGAAAAACTAGCAAAGAAACGTCATTCTCACTACTGAGTAGAAATCATGGAAAAAAAAACATATATGCTCCTTATTAAACCACACTTGCAAATCCAAACAAGTATGGGCCCAAATTAAGAAAATAAGTAAAACAAGAGACAACTTTACAACCACCAAACTCCTAGAATTAACTGAAAATAAAGGAAAACAGACAAAATGGCTCTCATTTTGCCGGTATGAGCAGTAACACAAACCAAACCACCGTATTTCAAATACACCGGAACCGGGCATAACAAGAATTTCCCCATGCATTAGCAACATGAGTAACCACTGAATCACCTTAAACACAGACTTCACGACATATTAATGGAGAAGGGCGCTTAATCACAAAAATATACATCCCCAGAGACAATACATTGGTATATGAGATCTATGGAACGAAAACGTTAGCAAATAATTGAATTATCAAAGATATAAATGAAAATATTGGAGAAACTTGCAGTTTTCTGACGTGAATCTAAAATTATGCCTATAAAGTTCCGTGAAAGTCCAAAAGAATAAAAATTTCCTGATACATTTAAAAACAGCAAATGTAGTTGTCCGAGAAAAATCGTGACTTTGTCAAAATTGCTTGGTCCAGAACTCAATCGGATAATTCACAATAGCACCTGAATAATAGTAATGTCCAAATAATATGACATTTTATATCTACTGAATAGTCCAAACAAATGCTTTTTCTCTCATATAATATCTAATTATAACATTATACATGCCTGTAGACTTGGAGCTGGAATACAAGAAATGAGACCAAAAAGTAGGAATGACTCTGATTGTCAGGCCTTCTCCTTATATACACCGTCAATTCTGAATGTTTCACAACATACCCCATACAACATACCTTATTATTCAATAAAATTACCTATCCATGTGACCTGACTCAACTAATGGGAAATTGATGAATTCTTCTAGAACCACCAAACCACATCAGCCAATGAGAAATTAGCCCAAAGTTGTCATTAATGCTTTATGAAGAATATTGTTATTATCAACACATTCGTAAGCACCTATTTATAGATCATGTGTAATTAATTAACATACCCTGTCACGTAGGCAAAATCTAAGCAGAGATAATCTGTATAATTTACAGCCATGAATAAAAACTACTAAAATTGTTTTTAAAAAAATCATTTACCAGAACTTACACAAGATATAGGTATAAAAAACAAGATAAAATTGGCAAACTGTATCTTCGTAAAAGTTGCGTAGCTGCATATACATAGATACGCAGCTGCGTACGACAATCTTAATAACACAAATGCTTTTCATACCAGTTAATTTAATGATTTGTTCGTACTGTAATCAGCCTTGACATGATAAAAATAACTCCATGATATAATAATCAATGGCACCATTGACTATACGCAACCAATTTAGGTGATGTTCGCTAGGCGAGGCGGTAAATGCCTTCGTCCTTATATACTGGCTGCTTTTAGAGCTGTCACTCATCTTGTATAGGGTGACAAGGTATCTCCAACAGACCGCTCTATGTTTACGAAATGCTCCACATCTACAATCAAATGCCAAACATCTTTCAAATCATTTAATGATATAATTGTACTAGAGTTGACTAATCAATGACAATAACCCGAATGTCGAATTTACGCCTTAAACACGATCGTTAAGGAAACGATTCCCTCACATAAAAAACTTAACAAGAAAAAGAGATGGTAATGCATGGCCATAAAAGGAACTCTGTCCACTTTTTACACACAAACACATTATTACAACAAAACGCCATATATTCCATACCAGTAAATGTTTGATAAGGGCAAATTATTTCTTTAATGACGTACACAGACAAATACAAACATCAAACACATACATACATACTTATATATATATATATATATATATATATATATATATATATATATATATATATATATATATATATATATATATATATATATATATATATATATATATATATATAATCTGCGTTACATATGTACCAAAAGCAAAAATAGATGTCGCTTTGGCTTGTAGACTTTTAGGGAAGTATACAACGTTTTCAGTTTCTGCAACTAGTCTATACAAGCTGGTTGTATTTATAGTTTTAGCACATGTGAAGACAGCCATGTAGAGGTTTACAAACACAACGTTTTTGTGTTTATTTGTTTGTCGTATATATGTTTTGTATTTGCCTTTGAAAAAGACTCATTAAAGGTCGAAAGCGCTTAGGCTAGTTCGTCGTCAGTTTATTGCATATATATATATATATATATATATATATATATATATATATATATATATATATATATATATATATATATATATATATATATATATATATATATATATATATATATATATATATATATATATATATATATATATGAACGGCATGGCACAAAGTTGCCGAAAACTTGACCCGTGATTATTACAACTACTGACGTGTAACTTGCATGAATAGTAGCTTTCAGGAGAGATGAACTGACAGTCTGATATAAAGCATCTATATATCGATTTTAATGTATGATGAAAGCTACACGTGATATGTTTTCTATAAGCGCTATAACACATCAAATTTATGACAATTTATGACAATTGTATTTAACATATAAGATGACGTTTAGGATATTGTATTGTGTCATAACACGTATTTTTCTGATGAAATTTTTAAGTATCTATATGAAGTAGATTTTTTTCTTTTTTATTCGAAGATTTAGTGGTTAATTTGGGTAATTAATTTTAATGCGAATTTTTATTCTCTCACATGAGCTTATCAGTGACCGTTGCTTATTCTATTGATGTTATTTTACAGACTAAAAAATGCATTTATTTTGAATGAAAGCTAACTTACCTGATATACAGCTATGAAAACAATTAGGGGTGCCTAAAGGTATGAAAATTAAGATCATTCAGGGAGCAATACATGCATATAGTGTTGTGCGTGGTGTGAAATGGCAATGGCGGTGTTTTTGGAAATATTAATGTAATATTTATCTTGTCAATTAAAGTAAATTTATTCCACTTATATACGTAAATCTCTCAGATATTATTCATACTTTAAAATATATATTTAGATGGTTTGGATTATGCTCCAAGACAGTGCATGCAAGGCAAAACCCAAATAGCTAAATTTCCAAGTGTACATTACACCTACTGTTATATTGATACAGCGCGTCCAACATAATTAATTAAACTTGAAAACGTTGCGCTTAAACAAAACTGCACGTTCTTCACTGTCCTTGACAACTGGCTGCCAAATATTGATTCAATCCTTTGTGGAGGAAGTCTTAACAACATTTATGGCGTCATCAGTGAACATCAATCCAAACAGAAAAAAACATGTACTTCAATGATAATCTTTCAGAACTGATTCTATAAAATACAACTGCTATATAAAACACGTCATTAACCGTACCAAAATAGTTCAGCGTGGAACTTTGAGCAGCAAAGATGACTGGGACGATGATAATTATGGTTCTTATGATTGCCGCAATGGGTATGTTTGCTAATTTATGGTATAAGGGAAAATTTATTCCTTACCTGATTTCAGTTTATACTGCATTTTTTCACATCTTACTAAAGGTAGGTTTTAGAATATTACAGTCGTTTTCCTTCCTTTCACCTTTAATTTGATATTTCCTATTTGGATCGATGCTATTCCTGTTTGTTGTATCAGAAGGTATTTTGAATCGTTTTTAGTATAAAATATTATGATTCATTTTGGAAATAGTGTCTAAACATTATTATTATCATTATTATAATTATTATTATTATTATTATTATTATTATTATTATTATTATTATTATTATTATTATTATTATTATTATAATTATTATTATTATTATTATTATTATTATTATTATTATTATTATTATTAATAGTAGTGGTAGTAGTAATATGTTATTATTATTAGTAGTAGCAACAACAGTAGTAGTAGTTGTAGTTTCGTCGCTTTTGTTGTCGTAACATATGTAGAATGCCCACTCAATAATGATGTCACTGATCATACTATCTGACTTTGATTTCATCATGTCAGATGTAAGTCTAATAGTTTTTCATTGCTATTTCAATAACGCCGGGCTTTCTGACAAAATAACTTCAAAATTATTACATTTTATACAATACTAGTATTTTTCTTAAAGATCAATTATTCTAAAAAAATTATTATACTTATGAACATTTAGTCATCACATGTTTGACATGTTGCTGATGCAAACAGATGAGCTGCAAGGGATGTTGTGAACGAAATTGAGGCCACGTCCAACTTTTGGAAACGTTACGAATTTAAAAAGTAATGTTCTTTGTCGTATGTTAATCTATTAAGTTCATACATTCCATTACAGGACAATTTATTATCCTACGATTTTCAGGAGAGCAGTTGTTCACTTTACGAATATTACTTAATTTATTCATTTTACTAAATATTTTCTCCTTTGGTGCGTCATTGTGTTGTTATTATGTTTAGTGTTATCTTTACGGGTTGCTGACATCCTACTCAATGTTTATCTGTCGATTATATGACAATTGTAGCTAGGATATTATACACATCAATGTCATACTTCTCATGTGTATAAGCAAATTCTCTGATTTTCAACACAATATATTTTACAGGGCGTCGAAAATAGTGTTAAGTTCAATCGTCCTCTTTAGTTACCGTGTTTAGATGACACCTTTACGCAACAATTAAAATGTAATTAGGAAATCTATATATCAGTAAGATACTGATCATTTGGTTCTGGTCCATTTATTATTGCCAGTTGGTTGGGTTGGATTGGTTACTTATTTATTTTACCTCAGAACAACTATAGACTAATTTTTACTTTTCCTGTAAGCAATACATAAAAATGTAAACTATTTTAAAGCCGAACAAACTTCCAAGCTCTCCTCATGCCTGCGCCCCACATCACCAAAAATCTGTAATGGCTGATTTTTGATATAATTGAAAAATATTGTGGTATTAGTTGAGGTATGTACAGAAATATTGCGGTATATAATGGTGCTAAAAAGGTTCCATGGTGCCCAACAATAATAATAGTTTTTTTTTATTTACGAAGGGTAGTTCAGTTAGAACACAAATGTGTCTGTATCCCTTGAACATCAAGAGTCTAACAGTCTACACCTATTTACCATACTTAGAACATATGTGCAGGGAAACGAATAGTAACATTATTTAAAAGGCCTGCAAGTCAGTGCTATAACATTACATCATGTTACACATAAATGATGGTCAGCATGCACGAAAACAAGACAGTCAAAAACGAAATTGGAATTTAATTATTTAAATAAATATATAATTAGTTATATCAATTATTCAATATATTTCTCTTAAAGCTTTCAACAGACGTGGCTAACATTGTAAACATACCGCATGTTAAATTTTTCAGTATTTAGTTTTGGAATTCTTTTCACACAGCCATTTTGAGGCTGACTGTAAAGCATAGGACCGATGATTTCTGATCAAATATTTCTCATATTTGTCTAAACGTATTTTATTTCAATAAATGTTGAATAATAATCTATATGTTCACAAACTTCAAAATAAATCATTCCCTTCCTTATATTCAGGTGCACTGGAATGTATACATTTGTAGAAACTTACCGCTTTTTAAAACTGTACGCTGTCTCTTATTTGAATCGTTCTAATTCAGTGGAAAAGATGTGGTGTCAAGTGGGAGATCCAAATTAGGCAAGAGTTTTTACCTTTTATCTTGTTTATTTTTTATAACCGATTCCTCACGATAGTTTCCCCATATCGGCAAATAAAAGTAAATACGCAGTTATTTGAAGGCACTGTAGTATAATATTATAGTCTGCACGTGTTGATATTTTCCTAATTTTACATCGTAAAGTCACTTTACTTGTTGTATATCTACAGACAGAGTCGTTATATTTACCCCACCTCAAAGTACTTTCAAAGAAATACCTAACAGATGTTGGTCCTTAACATTGCCAATGAGTTGACCATTTATTCCTAAATTAACAAATTATTAAGAGTGCAATGCATTTTAGATTAGGTTATTAGCATACATTTAATTTTAGTTGTAATTATAAACATTTTATTTGCTTTGGCAACATTTCAAACTTTCGATATTGGAGTGTAAGTACACCACCACCTGAAGTTGTGACTGACGTATCATTTGCGAATACGTATGTTTGTGTATGCTCTATCCAAAGTGGATGATCGTTTATGAACGTAAGAAAAAAGCAGTTTGCCTAAAATAACCATATTTATTTGTAGTGGATCTAGACTGCAATAGTCCATTGTCACACTTTGCGTGATGTAACATGCAGAGGGTGCAATAAGAGTTTAGTAAGAAATTTAAAATATTTTAACTTCGATAGTAGAATATTCTGATAGATTAAACCAAAAGTCTTTCTAAAGTTAATAAATATTACACTTGTTCAGTTCCTCTTCTTTCTGTCCTTGAGACAACATTCCATATTATTAGTTAAAGATGTTTATTATAAATGTCCATTATGTTCCATTTGTATGTATTGTAGGTTAGTTATGTTAGTTTTGCTCGCTTCAATTTGTGCTGTGAAACACCAGAATGAATATTATAATGAAGATATAAATATAGATGAGACAGGTGCAGCAATTTTAGGAACCATTTGAACCTGTTTCATTAAACTCAGCTGATGTTAAGAATAGATTATGCGTCAAATTTACCAATATTATTTAGTTAAATGCCCCATATGAAGTTTAGAATTTACATAATTGAGGAATTTGCTGTGATCCAGTCTCGTTGTTTTCCCTGTTGTTACATTGTTGAAGTAATGATTAAAGATGTACCCAGTTTCATATGAACTTGTAGCTGAGCTTCCCATGATTTAGATATTGCCATGACGTACGTTTATTGTTTCGCGCTCTCAATAGTTTGATTATAATAGTTTGTGTCGGCTTGATGTATTAGGCTTCTAGATATATATTGTCATTCATTATAGTTTTCCCAGTCCTTATTTACTTGGAAGATATTTCATATAACCCTTTCTGTCTATCTCTTTGACCTTCATTTAAGCTTACGCTCATACTTAACACTTTTGTACATTGAGACTTCTTGTCTAGTATGATGATAAACGTATGTACCATGCATTTAAAAGAGTGTTCTTATCTATATTTTTACGGTAGTGATATAAGGCATTACAGCTATCAAATGCAGTAAATTGTCATCAGGACGATTGAAAAAAGTATTTTTATATTATGATATGCTGTTGGTTAATAACACGTTTTCGCACATATTTATATACTTATATATATATATATATATATATATATATATATATATATATATATATATATATATATATATATATATATATATATATATATATATATACATATATATATATACTTTAACATGCAAGTCATTTGACGGGTGGCTTGTTCAAAACGTCTACATTAAAACCATAACTTATTTTTTTCATAATCAGGAACATAATCATTTGTGCTTAGTTATCAAATACTACAATGATCATTTTTTATTCCTAGCAGTTTTTATAAGAATCTAATACTACAACTGTCTCCACTAACCTGAGAAAAGTGTAATAATTTAGAACATTTGTTTTCGTTTATAAATATGAAAGTAATTAAACATGACTTGTTAGTGATGCAGTAAATATGTATGCTCTTTTTTTTGAATTGTTACCTTTAGAGACAGATTTTAATGTGACATATTTATAGCATGATGTAGCTTTAGGTACTGAGTTTTCTTACTTTTGAGATTAAATTTTGTTGTGCAAAGATCGCAAGACGTTGCGCTGCTGACAAATATGAACATGAATCACACGAATATATTTTTGTTTCCATTCAAAAGACACGGCAGTTTTTATGAGCTTATTAAAATATTTTAAAGTTGTTTTTCTCCTTTTAAGAAGCGACCCTCTATCACTGTGATTAGACTATTTTTTTGAGTTTAACCAAATGTACATTCTTTCTGAAAAATAAAGTAGATTTGCTCAAAGGTAAAGTTATCTAATGAGCAAAGATATGTCGATTTCATTGTTCCTTGGCAGTATGTGACAGTCATCGGAGTCAATGCATTGATTTTAGTGGTTGAACGTGCCCTGTCTGGCAACCATCAATAAAATTATGCTGAAAAAAAGATCTTACCTTCTGTTATATTTGGATACTATTACTATATATTTTGTAGAATGTGACATTTGTCTGGGTAGATGGAATGGATTAAATTATCATGGTTGGGCATTTATCGATGTGTAAATTTTACCTAATCACTCACATGGAAATATGAACAAGATGATGCTATCCTTTGCTAAATAAAGGTAACAATGAAATACATTGTACACAGGAATAAACTTTTATGT
Source organism: Potamilus streckersoni (assembly GCA_016746295.1). Taxonomy (NCBI): domain Eukaryota; kingdom Metazoa; phylum Mollusca; class Bivalvia; order Unionida; family Unionidae; genus Potamilus; species Potamilus streckersoni. The sequence goes on along the minus strand of JAEAOA010000605.1, from coordinate 168,464 downwards.
CATTCCCATCAGCGTTAATACTGAACAAGGCTACAGGGGTTCGTATCGTTGCTTACAACTTACCGTCGTACATGTACTATATAATAACTTCGGCCAGTTCAGTTATCTAAGAATGTGAAATGAAATGTGACTACAGTCATAATTATGTTATTATATAAACATCATACTTTACATCTTAAGAAATGGCTACCCTTAGTGTCAGCACATTTCTTTATATAAAAAACAATAAAAAATATTCTTGTTTAATTTTAGCCCTATCTGCAACGTTACATGACATAGACCTTGCATAATAAAAAACTGATGGGGAAAGAAAGTGTACTAAATGAAATTCCCAAGCAAAGCATAAATCCTTAAGAATTGTATTAATTAACAACATGGAATATGAAGAAGATGATATAATCATTTACCAAAATAAAGGTAAAAATTAAATACATTTTATGCAGAAATATCATTTTCAAGAGCGTTAATACTTAACAAGATACTTTTAGTTATCTAATGTGAAATTAAATGTGCTGTTGTTAAATGTAAAGTTGCTAGAAAAACCGGCCATATCTTTTATTTGGCTGCATAGTTGAGTATTGGAGTGCTGGAAGCACTGTGCGATTAGAGTGTTCAAACTTCGGATTGGAGAGTTTATCAATCGTTGCGGACTTTGACCTAAAGTGAATGGTGGGTTGGTGTTAGGGTCTAATACAGACAGAGCTTGAGCACCATTAGCAATATTTTCGAAAACTGAACTAATTAGTTGCTTTTGTTCAGTGCTAGGTCCTCGAATGTAAGGTTTTAGAGGCTCCTCACGTTTGTGTTCTGCCATAAACAAATTATTTCTGGTTTTAAACCCAGCATAACTCATAGCTTGAATTGCTGTTGCAATGATTGGGTGACCAGTGTAACTTTGCACTTTAGCATAAAAAAATGGAATTATAACATATTAAGCAGAACAGCCAAAGTATCTTTACAAGTATTACTTTGTTCTCTCAACAATGATATTAAGACTTAAGTGCAATTACTATCATATTTGATTTACATATTTCTGTCATTGTTTGCTAGTTATTTAGTTTATAAATGATATGAATTACATGAAGTAAATTATCGCCAGTCAGAAACATATATTGGTGAAATGAAATTCAAATAACCATTTTTTTCTTTAGATGTTCCATTGGTTGAGGCGGATTTTGGGTGCCCATTTAGCGGATGGATCTGTAGCTGGCATTGTAGCAACCTTGGTGATGGTCGCATTGGAGGCTACTGCGCAACTGGTAGCTTTTGGCGGTCAACTTGTGTTTGCATACATAAGAAGCATTGATTACAAAGTAATGATTTCACCCGATCTTTATACAGGTTAGCGAAACATTTGCATTTCAAACAAACAGTGGGAGTTCCAATTGTGCAGTTCGACAATGTCATGTATTTGGGGAGCATATATTTTTTTACATCAGTTTTCATTAAACTAGATCAGGTTGAAACAAATTGCATTTGATTTAATATACCTTTTGTAAATTGATATGAAATAATTAAGTAATATTTTTACAGATATATAGATATATAAAGTGATCTCTAGATCGATGATGACACTTTTATTCCTTTGCTCTGATCTGTATTTTATTTTAAGATATGCCATACTTAAGTTTTTGAAAACATCAATCCTAATTATGTGCATTTTAACATCTCTCTCTCTTCTGTTTCAGGTCTGGATGTGAAAACAACCTGCAAACATATTATTTGTACTAAAAGATTGCCAATAAAGCTCTCAGCCTTAAAATGTTCTCTCATCAACTTTCTCATGATTAATGTTTTCACCTATTTTATATCATTATAGTCTTTTTATGTTAGAGTTCTCCTATGAAAATTTTGTTGACGTTTTAAACTTTTATCCAAATAGAAAATTCTTAATATTGTATATTTGTTTATTGACGTTTCTCGTGCATCTATTTTGTAAACACTGAATAAGTGTTCTTTGTTTATAGCACCATTTACTCCGTAAATGCCAGAAATGGTGTTATAAAACTTTGGCGTGCATGATACCTCTGCTGGACAAATGCACTCCTAGTTTCACTAGATATCTTCCTGACCGCTATTCGAACTAAAATACGTGTCTTACTTCACCGATATAGTTGTTGACTTGACCTCGGCAATCAGCCTTGATTTATGAATGATACTTATACACTACTGAACTATTGTACCAGAAAGCCAATGAATTTTGAATTAAACTCATAAACCCAAATGACTTAAATGAAACTGTTATACAATTAATAAATGATACAGTTATCTGTAACAATAATTACTTTGGGTTACTATGAGGTAGCTTTTCCTTTGTTTTAGGACGGAGAGTGAAGATTTATAATTTGTGGGTGTTGCTTTGAAAAGCTATGTCTTAATATTGATTTGGCAATATGATACTGTGTACCTTTGACTATTGGTTGATCTACATTATTGACACTTATATTAACAATACACTTGGTAATAACCACACCCCTGTCAAATACACATTATTCCAGACGGAATTAACTAGAAAATGTTTCGCATGACCAACTGCCACAACACCAATAATTAAGCATGGGTGTTTGCTCTGACTTTTTCTTATAATTGACAAACCATTCTTATCGACTTAACACCAAATCACATAGATATTGCAGACGCTAAGGATTATATCCAATCGTGTACCCCAAAAGCCGCTCTTTCTGCGTCTGCAATATCTCATTAACTTTATCTATCTATCTATCTATCTATCTATCTATCTATCTATCTATCTATCTATCTATCTATCTATCTATCTATCTATCTATCTATCTCTGCATATATATATATATATATATATATATATATATATATATATATATATATATATATATATATATATATATATATTCATAACTGTCCATATCCGTAGATGCATTTCCATCAATATCCGTTTGTATCTGTACATGCACACACACACACACATATATATATATATATATATATATATATATATATATATATATATATATATATATATATATATATAGATGCAATAAACTGACGACGAACAGTACGAAACTAGTAACTAACTAGCCTAAGCGCTTTCGACTCTTAATGAGTCTTTTTCAAAGGCAAATACAAAACATAGTTACGACAAACAAATAAACACAAAACGTTGCGTTTGTAAACCTCTACATTTCTATCTTCACATGTGCTAAAACTATAAATACAACCAGCTTGTATAGACTAGTTGCGGAAACTGAAAACGTTGTATAATTCCCTAAAAGTCTACAAGCCAAAGCGACATCTATTTTTATTTTGTGTACATATGTAACGCAGATTATATCCCGGATATTTGGTTCTATACCGGTTATTCTTATAGTAAAAATTGAAGGATAAGAAGATTTAGAAAATGTTAAATTCTACTAGTGCATAGTTTTCATTTTCTAGTCTTCTTGGTTTAGACCGCTTGGTTTCAATGTTCTAAGGCGGCGTATCCAGTATGATTCCTTTTCCTTCCTGGTTTCGGAACTCCAGCTGTGGTTGTTGGCAATAGCGATAAGTATTATATCACTGAAAGTGTGGCCAGGGGAGGAGAAGTGTTCTGCGACCGGGCTTCTGTACAGCTTTTTTGTCATCCAATCAGATCTATGAAGGTTTATCCTTATGTGTAGCTTTTCAGTTTCTCCCACGTACTGAAGGCCACAGATCTTACATGTGATGAGATAAATCACATTCTCTGTTTTGCACGTTTTGTTTGGACCATGTATGTTTAGTTTTTCTTTAGTCACTGTGCTAGTGAATGTCTTGGTCTCTATCATATGTTGACAGGTTTTGCATCTTTTATCGCCACAGGGTCCAGATTGACTAGGTTGGTTTTGACTAGCGATTGTTGTTAGCTTGGCCCTGACTAGGATGTCCTTTAGGTTTTTTGGTCTCCGGTAAGCTACTACAGGTTTGTCAAAACCAACCTAGTCAATCTGGACCCTGTGGCGATAAAAGATGCAAAACCTGGTCTCTTATGAAAATATGGGGCTAAAAGAGTCGTCAAGCAACCGCACGTGCATATACAACTATAATTACTAATGCCAATGTCATTCTCTACACCTGTTCTAGTCACAAAGTTGTGGACGGACGTTGAATCCTCTACTCTCGCATCACAGATGCTGTTCCGTAAGGGACTTACCCATGTATGAGAAAACAACATGGACCATCATCGGGATCACCGGTGTAACTGTTTGGTAAAGAAGATGCTATGTGGAAAGACAAGGCTGTATAAAGAGAGTCATCATATACGGACCAGAAGTGAGACACAGTTTGGGACAAGGTTTGAGGAATTCGAGGAAGATAAGAAGACCAATGTCATGTCCTGTATGTTAACGGAATGGTGTTGACATAACAAACAACGGCCCTTTTCAGGGCCACTTGCTATGATTCGAAAAAATCTATGAGGGAATTATAAACATTTTTCAGTATTCGCAACAAGTCTATGCAGGCTGGTTGAGACAATGTATCTATATGTGTAACTCATGTAGAGACAGCCATGTAGAGTTTTACAAACACAACGTTTTTGTTTTTGTTTCTTTTGTATATTTTTACGACCCTGTAATTAAAGTATATGTGTGTTAAGGAATGAATTTTGTATAAATCTTTTTATTTCATTTTTTTTAATTAAATGCAATTATTAATATGATTATATTGATATCAGTCTAATATGGTGTTGAAAACCATCGGGTTTTCTTGAGTCGTAAATGTGACTCATGTGAGCACGTGCTGTGTATGATGACAAAGTCAGTAAAATTAAACAATCAGGAATAGCTAAGAAAACGATTGGCTGATGCTTGGTCACTCTTTTCTAATGTTCAGATGAATTACGAAATTGCATGTGTCCTCAAACAACGTATTAGCTTCATTTATATGTTGATGAATTTTTGTAAGACAGTCATTCGTAGTCGAGAGTCATATACAGTCGCAGTCGTACAGTCAGATTATTGTTACATCTTAGATTTACACAACTTCTATTACCTGAAAAAAGGTATTTTTGTGCTAGAAGAAGTTGTCTGTTCGTATGTCTGCGTAGAACATGTCTTGTTAGAGGAGCTATTTTTACTTCGTTTTCCTGAATAATTGTTTTCTTGGAGAATAACATTACTGATTTGGACAAAGACATTTTCCCGAAAATATTCTAAATTGGAACGGGACAAAACAAACCGTGCTTTATTATGCAAATTCTGGAATTTTCTGTTAGCCTTCATCTGAAGTGGTCATCCGCCATTCTGGACCGTAATTGAACTTCAGACTCTGTTTAGAACTTTTTACAGGACTTGTTTCGATTCTGAGCAAACAATTTGGATCATTTCTGTAAACCTTCCTGCTCAACATATTTACATTATTACATGTTTTCTATGAAAATAAATTATTTTTGTTAAAATTTACAAAGCTTGTTGTCTTCACTCTTTCTTCTATGTTACTTTGAACGAGAAATACAAATCATATGGCGAATAACAACCCTTTCAAGTGCACTCGATCCAACAACGGATCACGTGTGTCAGGGATTGAGATAGATGAAATAAACTGATGACGAACAGTGCGAAACTAGTAACTAACTAGCCTGAGCGCTTTCGACTCTTAATGAGTCTTTTTCAAAGGCAAATGCAAAACATATACAAAACAAACAAATAAACACAAAAACGTTGTGTTTGTAAAACTCTAAAACTCTACATGATTGTCTCCACATGAGTTAAACTTATATATATATATATATATATATATATATATATATATATATATATATATATATATATATATATATATATATATATATATATATATATATATATATATATATATATATATATATATATATATATATGTGTGTGTGTGTGTGTGTGTGTGTGTGTATTTAGGTCAGCCAATTGTAACAATAATGCAGGTGTCCAGTACCGTGAGGTCAACTTACCGGTACCATTTCTCTTGTCGCTTTAAAGGCCCAATGTGTACTAAATCAGAATTCCACTTGACGCTAATGTGCTCCATGCTTTGGTTTTGACGCCAAAAATCGCGAGTGATTTTTAATGATTACTCCCAGTGACACTAAAAGTGCCTCACTATATTACTTTGGTACATTAGAAATTACAGGCCACTACAGACACATCAACACCTTCAGGGTTGAAAATTATTTGGAATACCACTAAAGTTTATTCATTAGGACCTGTTTTGGTAATTCTATGATTATTTGGGATTAAATTCGCAATATCATAAGGTCATTTTACCTCTTAACCTTGTATTCTAGGGAAATACATTTTGTATTGACTTTTATTATATGCTCATCTGTTTTCTCCGTTAACTTTACTTGTCTGAATCGTGCAATATTCCCCCAATATTGAACACCTTCACACTGCACCCCGCGTGCAAAAGAACTATTTTCTAATGCAAACAATTTTTTATGAATGAACTAAAGCAGATATTTCATGGACGGCTACATACCAGCAAATGTTTCATAGACTGACACATACAAACTGCTTAGGCACATTCCGCGTTTACTTGTTTGATATAATGTTTCAGATTTAGCTATGTATAGACGTTATACAGGGTCATCACAATAAAACGCAAGTTATATACATATAGTGACGGATTTAGATAAAGCAAGGCCCTAAGCTATGGGAAGCTCTAAAGGCCATATGTGGAATAAAATAAATTTTAGGGACCCCTTCAGACTGAGTTCAGATTTTGAGGCCCTAAGGTGTAGCTTGTTTAGCTTATGCCTAAATCCGGTATTGTACACATCAACTGTCTTATTTAGCTGTAAATAAAAATGGCCAAAATATGTTTACAATTTCCTACCTGATTTGTCCTAATACTATATGCTTTTGAATGTCTGTAAATCTGAATTAGATGAGACATGTCATAGATTCTCAAGGTTGATTACCGTACACATTTTGAAATTGTACTGTAATTTCGAGTATATTTCTATTGCAGTTACATTCTCCTGACTGCACTCAAATTGAAATAAACAATAAATTCCACATCTTTTCGATAATTGCAATGGAAAGGCTTCAGAATTTTCCCACATTTGATTTGAATCATTCAATGACATAAAAGAAACACGCATACTGATGTCAACACAATTCTAAATTATTAAAATGGCAGACGCTGCTGGAAACCGATGCAAGTCACTTCATGTAGATAAATCCAGATCATAATCAAAAAATTGCGTTGAATCGATATATATACCAAAAGGTATTCATTCCAGATCAAATGGAAAAGTTCTTGCAATGCGTAATCATTACCAATATTATTCCAAATTTCAATTTTAAGTGGAGCAAACGCCATTTTCTTTCGAAACTTACGTCTAGCACGCGACCAACTTCATATTTATTTGGGCGGAGTTATGCGCTCATTAATATTGTTGTGTAATGATCCATCAATGCTTATGCATTTAATTTGCAACACGGCATATATTTAGTTACTTTGTTTCTTGCAGTCTATTTTTGTTTATATATTTAAGCCTTGAGAAGAATAAGAAATGAGCATATACTAAAACGTTACTGTATTTGCATCGGAAAATATGAACTTGTTTTGTCGGAAGGTCGTGCAGTATATCCATCCGAAAAACTCGTTCATATTTTCCCATGCAAATGCAGTAACCTCTAAGTACAAAAGATTGTTGCATCTAAATATTTCTAACGCTTATTTTAAAATATTCAGTCGTTTATATGTTTTATTAATATTCCTTACAGAAACGTACATTTTGAAATGTAAACGTTCGAGCAATTACTAAGGACCCCATGATATGAAGAACAAAATGAATCAGTCGTCTTCGGGCAACCAGTTGTCAATAGAACTAATCATTAGGAATATCACAGTAGTGACACCGGTATTCGTAGCCGCTTTGAAAAGAACAAAACAAAGTATCAGAGAAATTTAAAAGACCAAAATTCTTCTAAATGTGTCATTAACCCATTAAGAATTGTATTTCGGTCTCAGTTTCAAAAATATTAAAGTATGAAGTTCATCTTCGGAGCATTTCCTCAAAGGTCAACTCTAATATCTTGCATTCCATCCAATAGACTATAATAACGAATGATTAATACAATTACTATGGTTACCGATACAAGTACATCTCAAAGTAACTTATCGAGTTTCGAGTAGCTAACTGCGGCGATTCGTGCTCATTGCGCATTCCACGTGACTATACCCATCATTCATTATTGCACTTATTTCAGACAGGCCTATCGTACATTGTAATAGTCAATATATGAGAGTTAAAATATAGTTAATATGCAAACAAATGATTGCTAGATTACTTATAAGCACCTTCAAAACAAATCAGTTATATGATAAAAGGCATGTAACACTATTAACTACCTAAGAGTGATTGATTATGGTAATGATTATTATTATATTAGACACATTTACATGAGCAACAGGCAGGGTGAACCCTACAAAAGTTTGCTCGAGTCATTAACAATACAAAAAGGTTCCTGCAGAGGCTGAAACAAAATACGTCAACAACGTTAAACTAAAGTCTCTAACTTTTCTATTTCCATGCCTGAGGTTAGCTCATTTTTTATATTATTGTTGACGTATTTTTTATGATTTTGTCAGGTGATTTTGTTTACTCGTAAAGCGACTCAATTGTTGCCCTTCACCCTGCCTTCTGCTATTAATAGTCAAGATGAGTTTAACCAAAGATTTTATCTAGACCAATCTACGAGCGTATGTATAAATAAATATATGGAGATACGTTTCTCAAATCAATTATATTTCCATCCTGATTTGTGAGTTTGAAATTCATTCTTGACAATAATGGATTATGAACACGCAGGTAGTTTTGATTTGTTGGCTCAGACACAATAAGCCACCCTGTAGGTGCTTGAATACTGGATGAATATAATATGTATCCCTGCTGATCCTGATTAGACTTAGAAAGGTCAACGTGGTAGCTACTGTCAATTACATCGCATACTAGATTTAGTGCGATGGTAGATGTTATATTAACAATATTAGGTGAAATATGGCGTCCTGTTCCATATGTGTCATTATTATATCTGAGAACAGTTGGAAGCGGGATTAATTTTCTCCACGATTGAATTACTTCCGGATAATATTCTTCAATAAGATCACTTAATGATTTCTTCATTTTAGCGTTATTTAGAATTGGTATAATAAATGTTTGTAAATCATTTTCTTTTATTTTATAATGATCAAGAAATAATTGCTTAATTTTTTATTAGCATAAACAGTTCTACTAAGATCAGTTGCAATGTTTATAATACTTCGATAGGCGATGTATAAATCGAATAGGATACCATTTAAGTGTTTTATTGACTCAATTATTTGCTGCTTTACATTATGGTCATAATGCTGTGATAATGAAGTAAGTACAATTCTTAAATCATTAAATGATTTATCGTATTCAGGCTTAAAAATATCTAAAAATATTTTAAAAATTTCTTCATCAACAATATATTTAGTATGTTGCGTCTTGGGTTCTATGATAATATTAAATATTGATCTAGTTATCTGTGGAATCCTTTTATCGTCAAAATCGGTAAAGTAATGATAATTATTGTTTGGATCAAATTCAAGTTTTATATAATGACATGGATATTTTTCTCGATATTCTGGATCTTTAATGAATTTTTCTTCACTCGTCTTAAACTCATTTTCAGTTGATTCTGGTGGAACCTGATAAACAGGTGCGACTTCAGGCCATCCTAACACTGATCTAATCGAACCTTGATAAATATCCACAACATAGTCAGGAGAATGTATTTCAATCACCAACGATAATGTTGCTTCGTATACAGTAATTGCTATTTTTGACTCTTTTCCGGTTATAGACTTAATTCTGCGCTGGAATTCTTCATTAATTTGCTCTATTTGATAACTGCCAGTTGGAATACTAACTACTTGCCAATCGGGAGTTCCATCAGACTTATTTTTATTTGCGAATACTAATGAATTATTTGCCTGAAGTCCACCAAATGGCTTTGATCTAATATTAGGCCAGCTATAATAAACACGTAACTGCGCTAATGCTATCTCTTTTACTGGAATTAATTGCAGATGGAAAGTTAACGCTGAATTCAGGATGGCGTCGTATTAGTGACGATCTGTAGCAATAGTTCTCTTGAATCAGACATTATTGTTATGTTTATTATTTAATTCTTCATCCTTTCGTTATTGTCACTAGATGATGCGTTACTTTCCATCACGAATGCTTCGTCGTAGGTTTTCATTATCATAACGAACTCCTCATCAGATATTTTACCATCACTGAGGTACAAGGAAAGATGTGAGCATAATTTAGTATAGGCGGTTGTTGCTGTGTGTAATTTCATCATGTACACGCGTAATTTATCATTCGTGCATGAAGATATTTTTTAGCGATAATACTGAAAATACCTGCACATGTTGTTGTCGTAGAAACAACAATATTTGAATCCGCAGGAGCAGTCATGATTAACGTTGATAATAATAATCCGGTTCCAGCAAAAACAGCAGAAACCGAGTAAACTAATACATCGATAATAACCATGCGTCTGCGATATTTTTGTACTTTCAACGTGTATTCGTCGATGATATTTTTTATTTCAGTCTAACACTTACACGCCTGATTATATCTATGACGTTGAACGTCAATGAGTGACTCTGTCATCGGATTCATTATACTTAATGATGTTGTTTTTTAATTAATTAAAATGGGAGCTTTAGTTACAAATTCCAGACACCACCAGTAATTAGCGGAGGACAAACTTCTATCGAACGATTGTAACGTGAACGTTTCTTCAGAATTTTTATCCAACATTACAGATACGGTTCTAGATAATTTATTAGCTAATGGAGATGTGGTAAGTATGTTAAATTCTGTAACGCTAAACACAGAAAACCTATATATACCAGTGACCTCCGCGGTGTGTTTGATGGTTTTAATTCGTTGTGTCCATGTAGCTGCGCCTGATCCGACGACGTACACGATGTTATTGGTCTGTTTGTGAGGAATTTTAATCAGACTTGTTTTTTGAACAATATCCGGAACTGCACTAATAATATCGTTGAGTTTTGTGTTAATATCAGTAAGTTTTATATCAAAATTTGGTGGACTTCCAAAAAATTCGTTATTAGCTTTGTTTATATTTCTACGAATATTTAGAAACATTTGTATGTGATTAGAACACTCAGTTCTAAATGCAACAACTCCATCATTGATTGTTGGTAAGGAAGACGTTATTGGAATTTTCTTATCACCTACGTATTTTGTTGTAGCAGCATCACTATCTGTAGTTGGATATCCAAATTCTGTAATTTTATTTTTGTTCATAATAACGTCTCCACTAAATACACCGCCAGTCTTTCTGACATAATCGTTAACTGACTTACCGGAATCCTGTATTTTACCCTGGTCAGTAAAAGTGACGATATTATCAGCAACTGCAGTAGGAATTCGTATAAGTAAGTCTGGTAGTTGTATATTGCTTGTCTTTAATCGTCCTTGTTTGTCTTCAAAAACAACTACTTCATTTTGATCCACATTTATAATATTTAATAAATCATCAATCACATTTCTGAGATGATCGAGGGATGCATATTTAGATAAATCACCTTGCTGCTGAGCTTTACCATGAGCAGATCTTCTGTAAATATCTACCATTATATTTACTGATGTCTGTTCAATTATGACAAATGTGGTATATTCATGCACGACTTTATGAGGTGGCTTTCCTTGTGGTGCTATGGATACAGCATCAAGTACATTAAGCACTTCACGACCACATATTGGTGGATCAGTTAATGTTTGTGTTGGTAGCGTTGAATACCAGATTGGATGAGTATTATTACTGACATAATTAAGAATTTCTTTTGGTGGCGCTATTCCATATGAAACAAAACAGATAATTCCACGTGGATCAATTGCATACGCTACCCAATGCGTGCCAGGTCCAGACTTTTTATCGAGATTAATAATACCAGTTTCAGTATTGTTCGGTTGTTTTGGTAATTGATCGCGCATAAAAACACTTCCGAAATTTGTTATATTTAGCTTTTTAGCAGCATTGAATAAATCAAAATTAGACATAGGCGAGATCAAACTGTCCCTGGAAATCTTAGACCTTGTCCGTACCATGAAGACGGGGTTCCTGGTAATCTGAGACCTTTTCCCTTTTTTTGATTCCTCGTCCGGTTGCTTTCTTTAATGCCATTCCAGCAGCTTTTCCAACAGCGCCTAATGCAGCTGCTTTTGCAACAGCTTGGGCTGCAGCGGCTATTAATGCTGGTATAGCTGCGGGAAGGATAAATATACCACCCGTTTTAAAAGTATCTTTGATAGCGCCTGCAGAAAGATTAAGTTTGACGCCTTTATTTGATTTTTTTGCTTCGTTAAGTTTTTGAATTGACCATCGGTCAACAATAATTTATTTGAACCGTTCATCTGTTCATTTTTCAACGATATTTTTATTCCACAGTTATTGTTTGATGCTGATTGCAGTTTTTTGACCTGACCAGGAGTCAGGGTAACATTAGCGTGATTGTATGACATTTATAATATTCATAATTGGTCTAATTACGTGTTACATGTTCTCTACTGGCGCATCAATGACTCTCATTCCACCAAAACCTTCAAGTAATATTGCTTTATCACTGAGTATAACAGCATTTGCTCTGTAATTAGGAATAGCTCCAACATCTATATTAACACGAGCTCGAAAATGTATATCAACTACTGATTGTCTGGTTAAATCTAAATGTTCTAGAGAAATGTAATAAATTAAATATAGCGTTGTGAAATCTAGTTGTGATATTTGTAAACCAGTATCAATGTTTAGATCACGTCCCATAAACGACATAAGACGATGATACACACGTGCCACATGATTTTGATCGAAATTCAACAAAATATCCTCAAATGGTTCTTAGTGTCTATTTATCCTTAATGAAACCTCAGAAACACCGGGCTTATCAAATACCATGATACTACGCGTTTGATCATTTACTCGTGCAATATTTTGAAGCGCAATAAATATATGTCGCGGTGCAGAAACACCTTGCTGAGAAGCTATTTGCCATGTGAATAAACCCTTAATTATACTTTGAACACTATCTGTGGTTGTTGTTAACCATGATAACGCTGTTTTACCGCATTGACTCATAAAAGATAGTAACCGATCTTCTTAAGATATCGTTGGAGTTATTACTGGCATACAGAGCGAAGGTTTGGTTAGTATAACTTTACCAGCATCACCAGCAGGTCGCCATATTGCATCATCGTCGGATGCGTTTCGTACCAGCACAACTGTATGTTTGGCTCCAAAAATCACTTTTCGGACATTTCTACATAATCCAATGATATGTGATAGTGGAATCGCACATGAAAATCTTCTACTTCCACCATGCAACATCGATCGACGTGATGTGAAATTTGCATTCATCGATAATACTGCATGGGTAGTGTTGTCTCCGGCGGCATTTCTCACATTACCAATAGTTACGTTTCTATTTTCTTGAAAATCAGTTGTATCCTTTACAAACATCATTGATGGACCAGCTGATCTTGAGTAATCGTCACTGTATCTTGTAAGACCAATTATTGTTGTAGCAACTTCAACGTCTTTTTAAATTGATTCAATAATTTTTCCGTCAATCATGTATGTAGCGCTATCAAATAACGCCATAATACCATTATTAACAAAACCAACACTATCATTATGTGCGTATTCAGTTTTATCTGCTTTTAATATTTCACCTTCAACCTCAATAAATGCTTCAGCGGGTAGAAAATATCTACTTGTATCCTGAACCTGTAGTTCGATTCGTCCTCGCTGATTTGGTATTCGGGCGTCATAAGAATAATACTGATAATCACGCACAGACTCATCTTTGAGAACTGGTGCGTCTATGTCAAATGCAGGATCACTTATACGGTTAAACATATTTATTATAATTATTATTGTCTAAAACAAAGACCACCTCGAGAAGTGAGACAACTTCCTGCTATCAGACTAGCGGTTATATGTTTTTCTTTTTCTGACATTGGGACATCAACTAACTCCGCTAGTATTTTTATTAGCGGTTTGATTTTTTATTGCACTTACACTTGCAGGCATTACTTCAGTGCTGGGCAATTTCACTGCTTGAGGTTTGCGTATTAATCGTGCTAGTCTATCTTTGATGGCAGAGAATGCTTTACTAGCAACATTACCAGCAACACCTATACCTTTTTCACGAACAACATCAATAGCTTTCATACCCAGCTGCTTTGCATTTGGTATTGCTTTTGGGACTATTCTTCTAAACAGACCCTGCACAATATCACCTAACCAATCTCCGTAGGTTGCCCTGTAAATCGGTATTCAAGAGTTAATTGCCCTGACCATAGTTGGTCCACGGTGAGTACTATGTACTATCATTTTATTAAATAGTCATTATATTCAATTACATATTTAGTCTGGTGACTTAGTCACTATAATAATCATCGGCGATTTCATTAATGAGAGACTGATACACATCAATGTCAATGATACCGCCTGTAAATAATCTTTTCCAAATATCTGCTGCTTCATTAATAATTTTTGGGGAATTATTACCAGCTCTTTTTCCTCCAATCAGAATTTCTAGTCGTTCAACATCAGCAAGAACATTATTGGGACAAGTAATAAGACCACTACCTAGACCACTTCCAGTTGCACCAGGTTCTTGAAATTCTTCTTCTTCCTCTTCGGTTGGTTTCGGTGTTGTTTTTGTAGTAGTTTGTCCTGTTGCCGTTTTTGTTCTAGTTTTAGTTCTGTTGTTGCTCTAGATATTGTTGTGATTTTTTTTCGTAGTCGTTTTTGTAGTCGTGTTACTGGTTTTCCTGGTGACGGTGGTTCAGATTGTTGTGGTAGTATTTGTTGTAGTAGTTGTGGTGTTGATGATGATTGTGATTGCAATAGTTTCATTGTTTCTTGTTCTTGTTGTTGAATCATTTTTATATATTTATTTAAATTTTCACCAAATTTGTTATAAGCTCTATAGTCTACATTAAATCTGATTTCTGGAACATTGGAAGCGATGCGATATACATCCTTGATCCAATTTGCAGAGTTTAGAGATTTAACATATTCTGGTTTTACATACTTTTCTTTCATAATATCCAAACGCGGCAATATTAAAAAATTTGGTTAGAGTCCCTGATTGCAGCAATACCTTCAGGTGCAAATTTATCTATTATCTTAGTTTTGGTTCTTGGTGGTCGAGGAGGTTGAACGGGTGGTGGTAGTGGTAATGGTTGAGCTGCTTGTGCACGTGCAATATCGACAGGCAATGTTGCAAGAGATTGTTGTGTTGCTTCGGTTGCTGTAAGTTTTTTTGTAGGTTCTACAATCGGTTTAAATAATTGTTTTGTTTCATCCTCAAACTCAACTTGAAATTCCTGACGCAATTGTAATTGTTTCTTAACATAATCTCGAATAGATAGATATTTTTTAATTGCCTCTAATCGCTTTTGAGCTATTATGGCCGAGTGTGGCTCTCCAATACTCATTATTAATAATATTTATAATATATATTTAATTGAATTGAGTGCTGATTCATAAGGGAACAAAACGCGATAACTATGCTCTGAATCTATGTTGAACAATAGATACATTATTTCCCTTTGTTCATTAATATAGCATATTTTCGATGCTTGAGTACGGGCAAAATACATCGTTTTTCAGATAATTATTACCTAATTATCTGTCATTCACAAACAATTAAGTCTTAGCGAACAACAAAAGTGTAACACAAAAAGATAATGGTACATATTTGTTTCAATAGCCTAAAATTTCAGCTAATTTAAGTAAATCCTTACTAACCTTCACCGCGTTTGTATTTAGGTCAAAAGTTATTTATATCTTTATAAACACACCTTAATAGACGACAACTCTAACGCAGAAAATACAACGTGATCATATATTTCTGTATTATGTTTGAGAATTAATCAAATTCATAATACGAATCTATAATAATTATAATTATTGAACCAACCGTTAACGGACCATATATGAAATTTCAAAATAATGAATGCTCATTTATGGCTGAAATTGTCAGATTAACAAAATAGATATAAATATTTCCGCGTGATGGATTGTGGGACATTTTCAGTATTATTCTCAGAATGAACAATTATTATTATTCTCAGAATGACTGATTATTATTATTTTCAGAATGACTGATTATTTTAATTCTCAGAATGAATGAATATAGTAATTCTCAGAATGAACAATTATTATTATTCTCAGAATGAATGATTTTTGTAATTCTCAGAAAGAATAATTCTCAGAATTATTGAGATTCTCAGAATTAATGAGACTCAGAAAGAGAAATTCTCAGAATTCATGAGACTCAGAAAGAGAAATTCTCAGAATTAGCGATTCTCAGAATTAATGATTCTTAGAATGAGTGATTCTCAGAATGACTGATTATTGTAATTCCTAGAAGACTGATTATTGTAATTCCTAGAATGATTGATTATTGCAATTCTCAGAATGACTAAATATTGTAATTCCTAGAATGACTGATTATTGTAATTCCTAGAATGATCAATTATTGTAATTCATAGAAAGATTAATTGCTGCAATTCCTAGAATGACTGATTATAATAATCCCTAGAATGATTGATTATTAAAATACACAGAATGATTGATTTTCAAAAAATGACTCTTAGAAAGAAGGATAAAAATATGATACTCACCCATCATGGAGACTACAACTATACAATTTGATTTAGTTTTTTAGATTATATATATATATATATATATATATATATATATATATATATATATATATATATATATAATGAACAGAGAAAATATTGCTGATCAGGTCATTAACATAAATGACGTGTTATATGAAGGGAAGTAATCTACTCTGTGAATAAGTTTTTTTTCGGCAGGAGCTATGTCGTTTTATTATATATCCAACAACTTAAGTCAATTTTAAAAAATTTAATATTTATTATATATATATATATATATATATATATATATATATATATATATATATATATATATATATATATATATATATATATATATATATATATATATATATATATATATATATATATATATCTATATATATTGAACAGTGAGAATATTGCTGATATTGTTTCTGCTATTAAAACAAATAAAGCATGAAGGAATTCAAATATCCAATTTCCTTAGTCCTGAAAAATCATGTATGGCTTTGAATTATTACAACAGATAAAATTTCAAAATAAGTCAACGTTAAATTCTAACTACAGATTTATTAAGTCAATTTATAATTCTATGTTAGAATCTTTAGCTGTTGTAGATGACAAACAAGTAGGACTATTCACTCCTCTTATGCGTTCAATCGAAAAGTTAAAAAGTGCACTGTCTCAAGAGTACGAAAGGAAAAAATGGTAGACAGTCGATTAATGCGACTGAAAAAGATTATGTTATTTGATTCTGTGATACATGACAGCGAAACTGAAGATAGCGACAGTGAAGGCGGACACAAAAATGTGATTATAGCTAAACAGGATCCTTGGCAAGATGGATAGAATCGAACTTTATATAAAGTAAATTAATATTCTGAAGAGGTATAATGAATCCTATGACAGAGTCACTCATTGACGTTCAACGTCACAGATGTAATCAGGCGTGTAAGTGTCAGACTGAACTAAAAGATATCATCGAAGAATACACGTTGAAAGTAAAGACGCATTGTTGTTATCAATGTAGTAGTTTACTCGGTTTCTGCTGTTGTTGCTGGAACCGGATTATTATTATCAACGGTAACTATGACGGCTCCTGCGGTTTTAATTATTGTCGTTTCTACAACAACATGTGCAGGTATTCTCATTATTATCGCTAAGATAATATCTAAGATAATAATAGCACGAATGATAAATTACGCGAGTACATGATTAAATTACACACAGCAACAACCGCCTATAATAAATTATGCTCACATCTTTCCTTGTACCCCAGTGATGGTAAAATATCTGATGAGGAGTTCGTTATGATAATGAAAACCTACGATGAAGCATTCGTGATGGAAAATAACGCATCATCTAGTGACAATAACGAAAGGATGAAGAATTAAATAATAAACATAACAATAATGTCTGATTCAAGAGAACTATTGCTACAGATCGTCACTAATACAACTCCTTCAAAAACTACTATGATATCAATACGTTCGACCAGTCCTGAATTCAGCGTTAACTTTCCAACTGCAATTCCAGTAAAAGAGATAGCATTAGCACAGTTACGTGTTTATTATAGCTGGCCTAATATTAGATCAAAACCATTCAGTGGACTACAGGCAAATAATCCATTAGTATTCGCAAATAAGAATAAATCTGATGGAACTCCCGATTGGCAAGTAGTTAGTATTCCAACTGGCAGTTATCAAATAGAGCAAATTAATGAAGAATTCCAGCGCAGAATTAAGTCTATAACCGGAAAAGAGTCAAAGATAACAATTACTGTATACGACTGTATATGCTAGTGGACAATGGTATAGTATGAATCATTTTCAGCTTCGTACCAAAAGTAATTTCAAACAAATAGTTTAATATACATATGCTTCATAAGATCAAACACTGAATATTAAATTTGGTAGAAATATAGAGCAGCTGCATTTCATATTTTGACTAGTGAAATGTGTTGCTGATAAAAGGGTTGCATTGGTATATACAAGAATTTGATCAAAAATAGGAAATTCTTACCTATAGTGGCAAGTGGATTCGAGAATTTGGCCAAACGCAAGATGCAAATGTGCCAAAACTATTCTCTCTTACATTTAGATTCACAAAGTGTCTACGAATGAGGTGGTTCCAGTTTAATATTTTGCACAGAGTTATTGTTACAAATACATTTTTATTTAAAATTAAAATAACACATAATAATGTGTGCTTTTTAGTAGGAATTTTCCTGAATCCACATGCCGTATATTTTGGGAATAAAACATAATTCAGTTGTTTTGGGAATATTGTATTTCACTGGTTACTAAAAAGTGAAATCATATACAAAGTTGTAATGTATCGTGCTGTTTGGTATATACAATATACAAGCGGTAACTGATGTATTTGATTGTACCATATATCGAGCAAACTATTACATTTATAAGTGGATGTATTGTAGTTCTCATCATCACACAGTTGTTAGTGCGCGGATATTCAGGAACGTCAGAGGACACGCTTGGCTTTTGTATTAGAATCCCAAACAATTCACCAAAAAATAAATGGTAAGAATTAGATTGTGTAAAAAGGACGATGATAACATTTCCCAGGCACCTTAGAAAGATCACAATGCTTATTCCTCAGGTGAAGAGGTGGAAGGCCGTGAAGATCATTATGAAGAGGATGCCTAGAGTTAAATGAACTAATAACTTAATGAAGCGAAATATTGGTCTCAATTCATGTTCAGCCAAGATCATCTAGATCAAGGAAATCACGATGCTGGATAAAGTCAAGTGAATGTATGGTGTCCAGCATATCACAAATATAATAAACTCAGAAGGTCAATATATTCGTGTCTATGAGTTTTGAAATAGTCTTGAATAGGTACTGGAAGAGATTCTGGCTGCAATATTCAAAAGACATGAACGATAAGGATGTCAGATAGTGTGATAGTGTCATTAAATCAAAGGTATATATTCGTTTTACATTTCAATTATTTCAATTTTATTTACTCTCCCCTCATTTCATGCTATAGTGCCCTCTGTTATATGTGGTCTGATATCTGCACAGACTGAACTAGCCCGTGCAGTCTAACTATCACACTCTAACGGGCATCATGCCTTATGGAAAAGAAGTTTTGGCGACCCTACATTGATATAGATAAAAGTTTTCATTTCAGTTGCCGAAATAATTTTTCCCCTATCCCTTATAAGCAAGCGTTTCTGAAGAAATTCACCCATTAATAAGATGAAGGTAAAATACCATGAAATCTGCAGTAAAAAGAAAATCAATATTTGCCTGGCGATTGTGGGCAATTGCCTCCCCCCACATACACACATTTCCATTCCAACCTGACTTTGCATACAAACCTGTGAATTCTTACTCAGGTAACAAATTGTTTCTTGTTCTTTCATTGGATATGATCATTGATTTATGTATCTCCTTGCATTGCTGGTTGAACGAAACCGATATAAACCCTTTTTATGAACACTATTGGTACTAACAATTTCAATCATTTAAAATGAGAGTAAGCTCACTTGAACCAACTGCATGAAACATTCAGGAAATTTCGGAAGTTAGTTTTATTTGATTAATAGGCACGTTTAGACTGAAAACTGAAGGTAATAGTGCATGGCAACCCCTCCTGAACACTTTTTATTTAAGCCATGACGTGTATAGTGACGGAAATTCCAAAGTTCGTTTAACACGAAGCCTAATCTTTTATTGCTAGCTATTCAGCCTTTTAAGTCCTCTGATGAGCATATCGTCCGAACACCACTTTTAACTTGTGTCGTAGTCATGCTTGAAAGATGCCTTTTAATACATGAATCGTAGAGCATCTCTGACAGCAGTTATGTAGCTATTATTTTCGGAGTAAGTAGCCAACTGTTCACATGCCAACAATAATATGCAATTGAACTGTATAATTTTAAATCATACATTCTATGACAAGTGCAATACATTAATGAGAGGAGTGAATTTTGACAGTTCTTTGACTGTGCTTGATAACATCAGCAATTTTAGATATAGAAAATGTAGATTAAAGAGCAGAGTTAGATTTACACACAAGACTAATGTAATTGTTATATTCAATTATGATAAATCTAGAGCGTGCAGAAGAATTAATATAGTAGCCTCTTTGTAGTTTATGGCTAGAACACTAACCTGCCGCTGGGTAAACCCACTTTATAAAGACTGTTTATAACTTCACCTAGTTTGCTATCTTTGTCGCTGTGCTGTTTCCCAAGACAATTGACATATATTATTATTAACCTTGCAAACTCTATCTTACTGTAGTCAAATGTCATTTACTAATTCAAGACTCGTGACAATGGATGTAACAAAGAGAAGAGAGATTGTTATCACATCTGTCTTATAATAATAATAATTATAATATTTTATTAATAATAATTACAATCTTGAATGTAATATCAATAAAGGGGTCCCGAGTGGCCGAGTGGTCTAAAGCGCTTAACGTTACGGATCACTGCCATCTCACCTCTGTATGTGTGGGTTCAAGTTTCTGATTCGGCCAATATGGGTATGTGAGAAACCTTGCCAGGAGCTTGTCGTGAGTCGGTAGTTCTTTCCGGGGTTTTCTGGTTCTTCCTCCACCATTTATACTTTCGGCTATGTACAGCCTATCGTGTGCTGCAAGATGGCGTTAAAACCCACAACAACAACGACAACAACAGCAACAAAAATATCAATAAAAGATCATAATAGGAATGTTCGTAAGCTTTCCAGCTAAATTATTCCGGCCTTTTGGAAGATATAGATAGCTAGCAACTTTAAATGTTCTTTGCATATATTTTGTGTAGTATAGCCAAGGAATGTGTCTTTGGAGATAATCAGACCTTTCTACTCATTTACTAGGAGTAGCAAGATTTGTTTCATACAGTTCTTGTATAATGACTATTGTTACTTATATATGTATCATTTATAATCTTTTTATACAAGTTTTATTAACGTCATTTAGTTTAATGACATTTTCAAATCTACAAACCTATGGATGTTTCGTGTATTATAAGAAGAGTACATGTATGATATGTAGTACTTTTTCCATTCATGAAATCTCAAAATCAAATTGACAACTTCAAGTAAACGTCATCACTTGGTCCAAATATGCCATGAGTGACACGAATGATGGTGACTGCATTTTGAATGATTCACTGCATTACACGTGTATTCAAAAGAGTATAGCATACTATGAACTCCTCTTTTACACAAATAATGTACGCTCCTGTATTAAACGGTTTAGTTTTTGGTTTATTAGATTTGTGTGAAAATGAACTAAAAAAAGCTGTTAGGTTTTATTAGGACAAAATTCTTGAGAAAATGTAATAAAATTAATTGTTTCTCTAAATAGTATTGAAAGTAATTTTTCATAAAATTATTTTCAAAGTAAATTTCCACTAAAATATATTAAGAGTAATATTATTTATTTTCGTATTAAACCTGTATACTATTTTCATATATAACGATCCCTTGCAAGCAAGTGCAAATCTGCCCACACTATATATTTCTCTTATACACTATATCAGCAAAATTAGCATTCGTAAGATGTGTTAGTACTGATAAACCAGATTCCTAAAATTTTCCTTGTCTGAGTAAGCTAAAAGATTCAGACGTTTTTCCGAAATAAATAAGTTGATGAGGCAAAATTGTATGTCTGATAACGTAGTTTGACACACTCAGCTCCAGTAAGAATAGACAAGAGTTTCATTCTAATTCGAAACGAACAAGATGCAAGTCAGCTTGACGTTATCCGATTTGACTATGAGTATGCGTTCAAACTAATGTATAAATAAAGAGCAGGCTTGTGCAAAATTAGTTCGTTTGCTGAAGAATCAGAAGAACTTTTTCGGTTTTTTTCTTCCAGGTAAGAGTCTTTTGTGTTTGTAAATTACTTTAAAGAACAGAGACTTTTGAATGTTAGAGATTTTCATGGTAAAGTTCATACTTTTGCAATATTTTTCTGAGTTTTATTTTTTATTATAATGTAACGAAATATCTAGCTTTTTAAAGACTTTATATTCATTTGTACTTATGGTAATTATTATTGGAAAAGACGAATTCGCTACCAATTTCATGTTTAGATTCAATTTGGAAATAAAATATTCTTTAATTAATAAAGAATAATGCTTGCTAATCTATACCAAATTGGTATTCTATTTGAAATTTAGTAAAACATATTTCTTCAAAACGATTGATATATTAAATCGCAACTATTAAATTTATTACTCTTTGGCTATCATAAATTGGCCGAGATTTAATTATCTGTATTATATTCTAAAATGCAGAAATTATACAAATGTATGAAGTTGGTAAGCTCAAAGGAAAAGTATAATTTTATATAAATTAAGTGTATTTTAAAAATAATGGCTTTATAAGCCGTATCTGTAGAATGTACTATATATATATATATATATATATATATATATATATATATATATATATATATATATATATATATATATATATATATATATATAAATTATTTAATCTTTCGCCGAAGAATCAGAAGGATTCTCTCTGTTTTTTCTTACAGCCGCTTCCGTTGTACCTCTCTCTCATGCAAATTTTCCTCAAGGATATAATACTATCTACATGGTTACCACCATTAAGAGAGCCTGACCTCTTTCGATATATCTCTGTCTGTATCTCTCTTCCCCCATCCCTCTCTCTTTCTCTCTAACCACGGGCAGAGGCATTTCTTAAGTTATGAGTATTTCCTTTTATTATCAGGAAATGAGAAGAAGGTTAGGATAACAAACCTTTTCATGACATGTTCATTCGAAAATTAGAGATGACTAAGTTAACGATGTGGACAAATTTACTGAATCACAAATTAAACTTTCAAAGGAACAAACTATTGAAGGTGATAGTCGCGATGTCGACAACAACAGAAAGTACTTTCTGATCATTTCAACAGATTCTTAGGAGTAATATTCGTAACATTTGCAAGTAGAATGGTTCAAACTATGAGTAGTTCTCTCTAGATCGTCCATACATATAGCACAGAAAAGCATATTAAGGCCACAGGCTATCAGATATCTATCAGAAAGATACAATTTTACAAGTCAGTCAAAACAAGAAATTCGAGAAGAAGAAATGCAACTGAAAGTTTTGGTAGGAAAATAAGAGCATCAGAGTCAGTAAGTCATTCAGAATCCACACATCTGAATAACATGACCAGTGCCATTGAAAACATTATATACACCGAAACTGTACGGGAATTTCGACTCAATTTCCTATTGAAATCCCATTCTCTTTTCTTTACTTAAAAGCGAAATTAATATAATATTCCATAGCGTCATTTTCATAACCTCAATTCAATGAAATCATATCTGCTCTCATTATGATTCCATACAATGACAGAACAGAAAGTCGGGTTCAGCTAATTTAACTGCTCAAAATCACATGTACATTGTACGGAATTGACCTAATAAATTCATTCCATCTGAAGCAGAAAAGCAGAATTTAATTGAATCGACAGAAAAAACAAACTCCATTTATTCCAGGCCAATTAAAAAAAAATTTCATTTGGGTTTCATTCACAATATGACTATAAATTTTAATTTTAAGTAGTCCAAAACGAGACTTATTTTTGATACTAATAATGAGTTCCAATGTCGCTGGGCGGTACTATTTGCGCGTTAATATTATGAATGTGTATTGATAAATCAAAAGTTTTGTATTTATGTTGTAATATAGCATACGTTCAACTATTTTATGCTCATTGTTTATTCCGTTAGTTTTACATTGCCAGAATCGTTCAGTATTTTCCGATATTGCACTCTCGCGCTTATTTCATACTGGATTCACGCTAATAAAGAAACTACATTATATAGTAAACAAACCATTTGTTTCTCAATGAACTAAAGCAAATGTTTCATGGACTGACAAGAATCAACAGCTTTTGGCACATTCCGCGTTAAAATGTAATGCAGTGTTTCAGATTTAGGCTAGCTATTGACGTCAGACAAGGTTGTTACAAATAACACTCAAGTTATAAGATATAAACTTTCTTCATTAGCTGGTTTTACAAAATGCAAATATATACTTACAAGTTTACAACCTGAATTTCCTCAAATTGTACTTTCTTCGTTCTTCAAATCTGATTTTCATCATCCATATCTTGGGTTCACAAGTTTTATAATACATTTCGCAATTGTTCCATAATTTCGAGCATATTCCAAGTGCAGTTACATCCCCCTTACTGCATTCAAAATGTAATGAACATTAAATTCCACAGCGTCTTTGGGATAATTGCAATTGAGAGGCTTCATATTTTTCCCACATTCTGATTTGAATCATTCAATGACTGAACAGAAGCACGCATGTCGATGTCAACACTCGTCTGCCTCGCTGCTTCAATACGATGTATTTCAAGTAGAATTGGCACAGACGCCGCTGGAAGCCAATGTAAGTTATTTCACGTAGATAAATCCATACCATAATCACCAAATTGCGTCGAATCGACAAAAATACCAAATCGTATCCATTCTATTTCAAACATAGAAGTTGTTGCATTGAGCATTCATTCACAATATGACTCAAAATTTCAATTTTAAGTAAACCAAACGCTATTTACTTTCGAAACTTACGTCTAGCGCGATCAACTTGAAATTTATATGGGTGGAATTACGTACGCATTAATAATGATGTTGTGTAATGATGCATCTACACTTGTGTATTTAGTTTAAAATACGGCATACATTCAGTTACTTTGTTTCGTGTAGTGTATTTTTGTTTATATATTTAAGCCTTGGGCAGAATAAGAAAATGAGCATATAATAAAATGGTTACTGCATTTGTATTGGAAAATATGAACTCGTTTTGTCGGAAGAATATACTGCACGGCCTTGGGAGTGCAGTGTATCCATCCAACATAACGAGTTCATATTTTTCCATACAAATGCAGTAGCCTATTATTAATTTGCTTCCTTTAATGTGCTCTATGTATTATTTAGTCTTAGAT
This sequence comes from Potamilus streckersoni, assembly GCA_016746295.1. Taxonomy (NCBI): domain Eukaryota; kingdom Metazoa; phylum Mollusca; class Bivalvia; order Unionida; family Unionidae; genus Potamilus; species Potamilus streckersoni. The sequence goes on along the minus strand of JAEAOA010000605.1, from coordinate 142,845 downwards.
AGAAAAAGAAAATGAGTGTTTCGTTAAAAGGATACTGCACATTTTAACAATGAAATGCAGAAACCAATGACTATTGATATCTTTGGATTTACCTTGAAACATTCAAGGACATTTTTTGGTATTTAGTATTCATTTGATTTACCTTGAATTGAAATAAGGACGTTTGGAAATATAAACAGTGGTTCTTCTGTGATATTAGCACATTAGTCCATTCTATTTTTTATTTGGAATACCTTTGAAACATGCTTGGATTACACGGAATTGACCGAGCATTGCAGCAATATTAAAAATGTATACCATACTGTAAGTTATTTTGCATCCTTATGCTTTGTATTTATGGGAAATAAATTTTTATTTTGAATTTTACAATACTTGTTGGCTTTTCTTTTTCTTCTTACATAGCCTATGCCCCATGAGATCGTAATGTTATATTGCAAATAAAATTTGGATGCAGGCGAATATTGGCGTATTGATGATTTGAACACTATATAGTGACAAGGGTAGAAAGTCTACTTATACTGTTTTTATTCGTTTTATTGCGAATGAATGGTTGCATATGTGTGTGTGTGTGTTTATCCTTTTACATTTGACGATAAGATTAGCTGTAGAACGATAGCGCACAATAATTTTGTCGATAATATCATGCACTCGTTTCGAAATTTGCCACTGATGCGGTAGAAATATTCATATCCTGCATGATAACTTAATGACATGCTAATTTCGATAGCTGGTTTATGACAGTAGTAATCAAAAAGTCTGATTGTGTCTACCAGTAATATATTATTTCTTACAAATCTTGATCTTGACTCAAAAGTGACGCCAACAGTTTAAAGATGTATTTACACACCATGTCATTATTTTTAAACAATTATATTCCTGGTAATGACAATGCACAGTATGTCGTAGTGCATATTTTCTAAGAATCATCTAAATTATCTGCATCATGATGATTTTTCTAGGTTATTTGCAAACGTATGTCCTAACTCTCTAACAATCAGCAAACAGGTTGCATTTCATATTACAGGATTGTCATTTAAAAACGGATACTAATTAAGAACACATGTCCCACATATTCATATTTTGTTTAACAATTTTCAGCAGAGTAATTGAATTTGAAAGGCGTTTGATCGATGGATCCGTTGAACTCTGCATTACTAATAATGTCAGTGAGTAAACATTTGGATAGCTGTCAATGGAATAGATGATCTCCTGTCTTGGGTCGGGGTCTATTGGCAATGGTGGAGGTTTACATTAACATTTGTAGTATCGGACACTTGACTGTCTTTTGTCTCAAAGATGGGCCTATGTAGTTTTCTGCTTTAGGTAAATTGAGAACATAGTGAGTAAAACCTGGCCTCTTGGATCCAGGCTTTGGGTTTGTTAGCATAAACCATCAAACTGAGCACGGTACTACTTCGATTTAGTTCAGATAACAACATAAGAAATACTTGTATTGCAAACATGTCCAAACGCAAACGATCCATCAGTTCTAAACTGCGTCCATCCTTCATATTCTGTCGAATGTTGTTAAATCCAATATCTACAAACAACGCAGTGTATTAAATTTGTCTAATGTTTTAGGTGTCCATACTTCAGAAGCATATAGATGTGTGTTTTGGGCTTCTTTTGAGTGTATCAAGAAATCGTCCGGGTGCACTTTTTAAGGATAAGTATCGATACTACTGCTGACCATTTTGTTACTCAATACAAATAACCAATGAATGCATGAAACTGTTGTCAGTACGTACTTTGATATCGGAAGCATTTTACACGTCCTCCATGAATCTTATTACAATTTAATTGAAAAATATGAATTCTTGCATGCATTTCTCACAAGCACAATGAACTACGCAGATATTAGGGATGTTAATGCCAATATATTGTGTACATTTTCAATCATAAATGACAATATCCAATTGTATTTTTCTTATGCTAGTCTTCCGTGAACTCTGTCTCCAGTTCATTCACATATTTTTGGATGTAGCATGGATATTCAAAGTCCAGGATTCGTTCGCTTAAAATTATTTTTTCTTGTCGTGACAAGCGTTTATCTTTGTATTAGTGGATTTAATAAATTGTCCTCAAGTGGAGCACCATCTCAATATTTTGCATGCACATTTCTATTATTTAACTTGTTTAAAAAATATCGAACTGACAAAGGTTCCTTGCAAGAAGCGGAATGGAATTCTTTTTTATCCTTCAGGCATTAATGGTTTGCACTCTAAACAAATCCCGACAGCTAGCTTCGTAATAAATTTGTAGGTCCATAATGATAAATCTTTAGTGACAATATTGTAGTAGTAAGAGACAAACAATTATGCGATGCAAGTAATGACATCGAAATATCATTGATAATCATAGGCGTGAATATATTGTCACTGTGGGGAAACCGGGTCCTCAAAATAAAAGAACTCACCGAGCAATTTGAGACTTATAGTTTCAAAGCAATGCGAGGTGGCAGCACTTCTAGAAGGTTTTGCATTTCAGGAATGCCAAACAGTCTTCTTGTGAATGCATGCCTGCTTGAAAAGTAGATCTTCTTCTCCTTGTTTGACCCGTGGCATCTGTAAAGTGTACTTTTCCCACTTTCATGCAGATGTGTTTGGCCCCGTTACAGGTGAATATGGGTTATTTCGTGTCTCGTTCTGAATAATATGTTATGCGATATCGTCCGTTCCTCTCCGACAATTTGTGAATTCGACTAGCATATCGATGGCAATCCCGGTACTGGTGAAAGACGTCTTCGCTCCCGATGTTATCGATAGGGTCAAAAATCCATTTTAAAGACAGGAAGGGTGCGATGTCATGAAAAAAGTTTTTATGTCCTCTTTTCTTTTCCTTTGTGGTCCACCATGTGAAGTAGAAATCGGATGTGCCAGGCATTTAGTCTTGGAAAGTATCGAACACTGTGAATTTTCCAACAAACAAGGGTAACATTTCTTTGGCAAAAGATCGTCTGTCTCCATCTGACCGTCTAATAATATTCCATGCCCATTTCTATTATGTGACTCCATTCTTCTTGGCATTCGTTTGTTCTACGAAGATTGCACGGTATTATCAGATAGAGTTTTATTTGTTGTCAATATGGATACTTTTACGTTTGGTACAGCAAACATCATCCTCTAATACGATTATCCTGCTTGTGAAGCTAACTCTACGAGGTGAAATTTGATGAATGGAGTCTCAAACGATTTTTTTACCTTGATATTGTCAACATAAGATCTTCAACAAAGATTTCAGCAAAGCAGTAATGAAACTTGCCGCATTTTCTGTTATCATTCCGGTCTTGATCTCTTCAAATTTCATCGTATAGATTTAGGCTGTGGTTCTAGTTCTAACATTTCCGGAAGGCTATGATGAGTTCGTTTTGTTTCTTGAATTTAAAAATAATCTTTTGGAGTTTCTGAAAGACTTCAGTTTTGGTGGATCGTGATTTCCTTAGTCGTTTCATACAGTTGAGGGTGTTGGTTCAGGCTCACTCATGTCAACTACGGATCTATAGCCTCTTGGCATCTTCCTTTAATTTTTTTCTCAGCAATGGGTGATCGTTTCATTTTAATTCACAGAAAATTCCATTCACCTTTCGGACTATGAAGAGAAAGGAAAAGAAAGAATAAAGCCTGATCGTACGTTTAGTCAGATACATACAGAGGGTCATTAGAAAGTGTTCTACCAACACCACTAATGGTTACTCCACTCAGGCTAAAAGTCAAGATACTACATTTGTTAAGAGAAAGGACGTTGTGCTCCAGATTTTCCACAGCGTCAAATAATAGTAAAGATTAGGGAAAAGGCGGATCAAAGTAAATATACATGTCATAATTGTCAAGAAAAGGACACTCTTTGTGCCTCAGGAGAATGAAGACCCAGCGTTTGAAAGTCTGAGGAGAAGAAGTAGTATTCTTCAGCTAGAAAACAGCAAAGTGGAGGACCTAATGCAGGTAGGAAAATTCACATGATATTATTGAAAGAAAGAAGCAAGTAAAGGCAAGGAATTGTGTGATTTGTAAATAATATTCACTGTGATTCTGATTCAGAAAACGCTATACAAAACAAACGTGTCTTTTTTTCTTGATTAATAAATTCTTCGTATGGATAGCATACTTACATATTTGTATGGTACTATATTCCACAAATAGAACTTGCACGATATGGAATGTACACTTCCTAAGAGCTAAAATGCTCGTACTTTCTTTGCTAGGTGAAGTAGGGTAGAAAGAAAAGAAAATTGCGGGCGGAGAAGAAACTGATAGGGGGATAGAATATGAACATTCAACAGCATCAGCAAAAGCATCAGAATTACAGTGATGAAGAGAAAAAATTAGACGCATCATCGTCATTTATCCATTATAGTATCCATGAACCTTTGGAGTGGGGCATCTGGAGTGGGAAATGTGCTCTTTGTCGTTCCTGACTCATGAGATTTAGTGGTCACTTAGGAAGAGTAGTTTAAATGACCAAACGGATCTTTCGGAAGTTATGATGACCTCATCTCACAAAAGATTTGTATATATGTATATATGTCTATGTTGTTGATAATAAATACTGACAACAACCATTAACATATCCTTCCTTCCATGTTTTATGTTTGTACTAGAATATATTGGTGTGTCGATAAACAACTCATATCCTTGTGTGTGATAGTGTGTTGGCATTATTGTGTAAAAAAATGTGCAAGAAATCGCATTTTAATGTCGCAGTATAACCCTTTGTATTGAAACTTAAACGTGTGCAGTAGCATACGGATTAAGTGACAAATCTGACATCTACTGCTACCATAGAATATACCTATAGTAAAGAAATTATCTATTAGAATTCGAAGTACACGTCAAGAAACTGACTTTTGCTGCTGCAGATAAACACAATGTAATGAAGATACTGACATTTATTGTTACAATAGCACTCATTTTAGTAAAATAAAGGACTTTTAGTGTTGCAGGATGATACGATTTAGTGACAAAACTGATTCTGCTGCAATAGTACACACATTAGAGAAAACAAACTAACCTTTACACTTCCAGCAGCACACATTAATGTGAAAGTATATAACAATTAGTGATACAATAGCAAGTATTTGAAATGTATATTTAAAGCCAAGACAAGATGAAGATGTTTGTGTCTAAACTGTGGATTCTCACAAAATTGTAGGCATGTCAGATCATTCCGTGAATAATCGCTTGAAAAATGTATATCCGATTGTCTACCAGCAACGAGGACAACTTCCCGAAAACAAGAGGTTTTCTTTATCTAATCTCTAATCTAATCTTTTGAACATAAATGGGGACAGGTACAAGGCATAAGTTTTATTCTGAGTACAGAAGTTGAGCGAGAATAATGAATTCGACACAGATGCAATGTGGTTGATTGACTAACTACTAGGTTTAATCAAGCTGAGAGCAATGTTTACAATACAGAGAGATAAACCCTAAGTATGGATAAGATATTCATACTCTCATAGACATTTCATGTCTATTAATATTTTGTAGCTCCAGGTACATGATTTTAATTTTTATAATTCAAATTCATGCCTGTAATGTTTATATTTTTAGTTCAGTCTGGTCGGTGTGGCTTGAGGATAGTATTACAAAGGATCTATAAAGTGTTACCCTATTATGGTTATTTGAGTATAAAAGGGAATTTTTTTATTAAAATTATTGATTGACTTCACAACAAATCGCGTACATGCAGAGTATATATATATATATATATATATATATATATATATATATATATATATATATATATATATATATAGACAGACAGATAGAGTTTAAAGAAAAGACAAAATAGGGGTAATAATTGGCCAGTGGTTTGCGATGATTTTACCTACTTTGGGATTGTCTGGGTGATAGGTCAGAATAAATGGTATCCTATCAACCTTTTCTTTCTGTCCATATCTGAGTAGGTCATCACGGTTTGTTTGTTTTGGCCCTTTGGATTGCTTCCGCAATCAGGTCTTTGTCGTAGCCTCGGTAAATTAAATGTTTAGCCAGCTCTTCAGACCTTTCTAGGAATCTTTCATCGTCGGAGCAAATTCTGCGTATCCTCAGTGCCTGGCTATATGGAATGTTCTTAATGCAGTGTCTTGGATGACAGCTGGTTGGGAGAAGATACTGGTGTTTGTCGGTTGGTTACGAGTAGATGTCTGTGTGTAATTTGTTTTCCACCAGTCTGGTTGTTGTTGTGTCCAGGAAAACATGGTTTGAGTTGGAAATTTCTGCCGTGAATTTTATTGAAGGATGTAAGTTGTTTGCCTTTGAAATGAAGTCATCCAGACATACTAAACCTAATACTTCCGAACAAACCTGTAGTAGCTTACCGGAGACCAAAAAACCTAAAGGACATCCTAGTCAGGGCCAAGCTAACAACAATCGCTAGTCAAAACCAGCCTAGTCAATCTGGACCCTGTGGCGATAAAAGATGCAAAACCTGTCAACATATGATAGAGACCAAGACATTCACTAGCACAGTGACTAAAGAAAAACTAAACATACATGGTCCAAACAAAACGTGCAAAACAGAGAATGTGATTTATCTCATCACATGTAAGATCTGTGGCCTTCAGTACGTGGGAGAAACTGAAAAGCTACACATAAGGATAAACCTTCATAGATCTGATTGGATGACAAGAAAGCTGTACAGAAGCCCGGTCGCAGAACACTTCTCCTCCCCTGGCCACACTTTCAGTGATATAATACTTATCGCTATTGCCAACAACCACAGCTGGAGTTCCGAAACCAGGAAGGAAAAGGAATCATACTGGATACGCCGCCTTAGAACATTGAAACCAAGCGGTCTAAACCAAGAAGACTAGAAAATGAAAACTATGCACTAGTAGAATTTAACATTTTCTAAATCTTCTTATCCTTCAATTTTTACTATAAGAATAACCGGTATATAACCAAACATCCGGGATATAATCTGCGTTACATATGTACACAAAGTAAAAATAGATGTCGCTTTGGCTTGTAGACTTTTAGGGAATTATACAACGTTTTCAGTTTCCGCAACTAGTCTATACAAGCTGGTTGTATTTATAGTTTTAGCACATGTGAAGATAGAAATGTAGAGGTTTACAAACGCAACGTTTTTGTGTTTATTTGTTTGTCGTAACTATGTTTTGCATTTGCCTTTGAAAAAGACTCATTAAGAGTCGAAAGCGCTTAGGCTAGTTAGTTGCTAGTTTCGTACTGTTCGTCGTCAGTTTATTGCATCTATATATATATATATATATATATATATATATATATATATATATATATATATATATATATATATATATATATATATATATATACAATCATCAACATCAAAATTAACTGACTCGCTACTATACTATAAGGCAAAACAAATTGAGACACATTTTTAATATTTAAATATTGTAGACGTAGGTTAGAAATGAACATTTGAAACAGCTATATTATATTATTATATTTCTTCCTTCTGTATATGTAACGTCAGTCAAAACTTACACGTTTTCATTTGTTGTCAGTTTTTTATATGATAATTAACAAGGACAAAGTACTAATACAATTTTGTAATGTATAGAATGTTTCAGTGGAGGCATTTAAATAAACAAAAAGCTTATATTACCTGGGGCATTACTCATGCCTTGACAAATTGACGGCCCATTCCAATCATCGCAATTCCTCCAAAGACCGCTGTGGCTTTTGTTATCAACTAGCCAGTTGGGCAGTGATATAGAAATGATGATAATGATTATAGTTCCACCTGTTAACCCAAGACCAAAGTATGTTGCAATACCCATATTGTCTCTGAAAAAAACAACATCCTGTTTATTAGGGAAAATAGGAAACTATATTATTTAGAATGAGTTGTATCGTAAGTAGTACTCGTAAATAATTAAAAAGTAAATAAACTGTATCGTTGCCAGAGTAGCAAAGAATTGATGACACCATTGTTCTTTAAAGAGTTAAATGTGTTTCTCTCAACAAAAACTTAGCTCCTTTCATTAAAATATATAACGTTTTTAATTCATAAACATAATGAATGGCAAATCAGTCATATTTGGAAGGCAATATTGCTATATATATATATATCCATTTAATGTTAAATGTATCTGAAAGAAATATCCCAAGATCAAATCTTCTACAGGACGAACATAAATTTTCGATTTTAACTGCATTTGAAGTTAAATATTTTTTTTTTATTTTCACCTAAGAATGTGATGTCGACTACCAGACAACATATAAGTAACTGTCTATATTTAACAATCTAATAATTACCAGTTAGTCATTAAAAGTGATACATGTGATGGTGTGATAATTACGGGTTTTCATAATAGTAACGTAATCTGTTTTTTTGCGTCGGATTTAAAGGTTCAGCGTGATCCGATGTCATTATATCAAACATGATGCGGTGCAACACAAGATAAAGTTGCAGTAACGATGAGTTTATTTAATACCCTAAACATTTTTTTCATACAAAAAATGCAACTTGTGATAACGCCGTTAATGTTCATTTATTCCAGTGATCAAATGAAATCGTAGATTGCGACAAAATATAGCTTGACTGTAATAGTTGGTGATAACATTATCCTTTATGGTGAGAAATCTCAATCTGTATCAGATGCGCTTTGAACAAAAAGTTTCAGATAAACCCCGGAAAAAGCAGCTTTCATCGAACGTTGTATAATAATGTGTACACAATAATTGGTATTTATTTGCTCCTGTATGCGTCGTGGTATTTGGTTACGTTTTTGGTTGTAGCCAGTTTAAATGCATATGCAGGTTACAAGTTTCGCTTCAGTTTTGGTTTTATGGAGTTAAATTGAATATAAAATTAACATATGACTCCAAATATTTCGATAGTGTTCTATAGTAGAGTGTTTTCAGTTGCTGAGTTATATTTTAATAAAATGTAAGAAGGAGACAATTATAATTTAAAGAAATTTCGGTATATTGAGATTTCGTTCTTGAGAGATCTCACCATATTTATCTCCATTGCACGGAAACATTTTATGATTTATGATAGCTGTATGTCAAAAGCAAAAATGTAGCGAGCGAAAACAAAATTGTTGTTCTTATGGTCTTGTTAGTAGGTTCTACTTGTATTATATTTGGTTTTTGCTTGCACTTTGATATTCAAATTTTATTTAATGTAACTTATACTTTAGCATACATTTAATTTCAGTCTCTACTTTAAAAAGCATTGTATACTGGTCATTTCTTTTTTATGAGAAGTGCACTCAATCAAGCTTGAATAAAACAAATTACTAGTATTTCTTTTTAAATAGAATACATGCATAGACCCTCTTACTTTGATTGATGCTAATATTTTACTTACATAATTTGTTGTCTCGTTGAAAATATACCTTACAGAAAATATAACGGAAAAGTTTACATATTTACATTAAACATATACATTCTGATCGAATTCGTTCCAAACAATTACAAAATAAAGATGTATTTGTCATATTTTTCGATTTTAAACAGGTGATGCTTATAACTTACATCTTGTTTTCCGATGATTTAAAATGCGATATCAATGAGACATATGCACTGTCGACTGTATTATGTTCCCACAAGCTCTACTCGCCCCTTAATTAATACCAAAAACAGTTAGCACTATAGATGTTGACTCTGCAAGGGAAGACTCGCAATGTTTCTCGTTCAGTTGATAAAAGGTGTTGTGCTCTCACGTCTTGCAATTAATGTTATACGCTTGGAACAGGTGGACAAATTCATGTATACTATTTTCAATTGTTGAGCAAATGTGCATTTCGAATTAATTTATACTAGACGTTTTATGGTAGTACTAATGTTCTTTAAAGACTTTTAAGTGTCGGTGCAGACAGACAACGATTCCTTCACAATGAATTTTATTTCGTTTCAGCTGATTATATTTGTATTGACTATATCAAAATATTTTAACATGACCGCCTTTAGGACGCGTCATAGATGTTTCATCAACCTGGACATCATTTATCAATACCTCTGTTATACCCCCATAGCGATGCAATGCTCGCAAGACTGATAAATACGTTCCAGAATCGAGCACCATTAGTATATGACGATAAAGGTCTATAATAAACAGCTTAAATATTCTAATCTCCCAGAATACCAGCAAGAATAAGTCTGCCAATATTTGTGCCCTAGCTTGGTATTATTTCCCGGGTGGTTAACATCTCGCCTATTGGTCCACATCATGTGACTAACATTGGTGGGAGAAAATTTCTCAATTTCTACAACTTGTATTACTTCACTACAGCCTCAGTACGTCAGAGTAATTTATGATGGATGCAGTGGACAAACAAGAGTATCTGATTCGCCAAATTTCATTGACAACGTCCAAATTGTTACGACAGCGCCTCATTGCATCAAAACAGCACTTTGTATGTCAACGTTAGACGTCTTAGGTTGACAAGTGTGATTGTGGAAATTCACAAGCTCGCCCAAATCGACCTCGCTAAGAACCCGGTTTTACAAGTTGGTCAAAGGCAAAAAGCATTTTATATACTATCAAATATAACTTCTAAGTGATACTGTAAGGTCAATAAGCGTGTGTAGGGTTGGTGAATGCTCGATAGCAGTTTAAGTTTTAACATGTCCGCAGAAAGTACTGAGATGTGTCATGAACATGAAAGTCTACTGGCCCTTCCTTGTTTGGATCCTTGGGAATTTTGCTCGGTTTGGTCTCGCAACACAAGTGTTTCAGAGCGGATATATCCTTCAAATTAGCCATGGTTTGTGCATTATTATAAACTAATACCTTGTGCAAGAAAACCTAATAAGCTTCACATTTCAAAGTTTCAATCTTTGAATCAAGCAGGTATGTTCATCGTTACTTTTACAAACCAGAACTTGCACTGTTGATGTAAAGAGTGTAACTACAACCTGTGGTGAGGCCTTTACTGGGGCCAGAGTCACTAATTGTCGTTGTTGATAGCTAATAGGTAGAATTGCTTGCAATAATAATTATATCATTCTATGGAAAACAACATTTTTAGCGGTTGTCACAGCACGCGAGGCCACTAATTTGCTGCGCCTGTAAACAATACCTGGACAACATCACTAAATGATGTAACATTTCGTAACATGTCAAGTAAACGGGGTTTTCCTGGAGTAGAGAATACGAAATTGGATGGCACTTCAAGGTACGAATCTCGTTTTATCTGAATATCAGATCGTTCTCTATGTATAGATGTATTGTCAAGGTCTCACACATCAGGTTCAAATAGTAGCCATTCTAGTCCACAAGGGTAAAGTGAAAGTTTTTCCAACGGGGGATGTTCAACGAAGGATATATGGGAATGGATGTAGTTGATACTGGAAGACCTGGGACACCGGATATCATCTAAAGCTAGATTAACCTGAATAAATGAGACGATTTTGACAATCTTAGGCGCAAAGTTACAACTGGGACCGGTAGTTAGTCCAGTCATATTAATACCTTGAGGCGAATAAAGAACCGTTCTAAACAATGACTATGCAATATTAACAGTGCACATTGGCAATTTGATAGATATAGCAGAGCAGACTGTATGGTCAATGTCGCGTATGTACATGTCAGAATCGCATTTGATTTCTGGACAAATTGGCTGTCATATCTCGTCACTGTTTGACTCAAGTTTGTACACACCCGTAGCTCCACTGTTTCACGAAAACACAAACGAGTTATTCTAGGGAAAGCTCGCAAATAGCTGAAATAGAATATTAGGCCAAGTACAGCAAACCTTAAAGGATTCCAATGTAATCTCAAGATCGTGATCAATCCACGCGGTGGCTGGTTTGGAAAAAGTCAAATGTCTAATTTTCTTCATGTCATTGTAATCATCAAGTAACGCTCAAATGTTTTAATGCATTGCACTATTTATTTCACGAATAATCGCCTCACAGTGCATCATATATATCATTGAGATTTTCAGTAAGTTTATGGATCTCGTACGCAACGTTATCGGGACCAGAATATTATTGGTAAGCAAACGCTGTCAAATCAAAGCGAACTCTTTGAAATCTTCTAGTATGGTTTAATACGTGCAAGCCAACGCCGTGTTTCCGACAGATCAGCAAGGTCAGTGGGGTCAAACAGTAGACTGAAATCAAACGATAGGCCATTACCTTTGTTTCCATGTTACTATCGCGACCTCTTTACATGTTTTTGTTCTCTTTGAAATTCAGTTTTGTCCTGCGTCTTTATTGGGGAGGCAGATGCCTGAGTTTTGGGTGATGCATGTTCTTGGATTTTGCTCATCTAGCTGCCTTCTTTTTATTTTACTCGAGTCTCTTCTTGTTGCAGTTGCCATAGCAGATTATATGGGAAAATGTTAATATTGGAGGTGGAGGTACAGGTTCGCATATGTCCTAGATGTTTTTTCTTCGTATTTGGGATTGGGGTCGTATACTGCCTGATGAAAGTGTATGGTTTCAACTCCAGTGCGTATGAAAGCGATATATCAGGTTCATATTTGTATGATGGGCTGCGTTCGAGTTAAGATTTGTATGAACGTTCTGAAGGTCATTTACTGACTTTTTCTTTATCCAATTTTTACTTACATTCAACAGTTGTCTTTGTCAGCAGCAAATTATTTAGTTTTAAATGCCTAAAGTATCGTATTATAATCATTGAATATTAAGCCAGAGAATTTTTAAAGTGTAGTAATTTCACTGAATACGTACTTGGTCCATATATATGTTACATTATATATTTCTTTGGTGCACCCAAGTTTCCCATTAATAGGTTCATTCAAACTTTGCTGTTGCTGTAGTATTTCCAGCCTTAATTGACTGGAACTTGGGTAGTAGTGATTGTGGAAGATTATTAAGTGTCGCTCTGACGTGTTCATCAATTTCCTGAATACTTTTCCAAATCTCTTTATCTACTCTGTAACGGTTAAATGGCACAAGATGTCATAAGAATCGGACTTAGTTCTTCTATTACAAACATAGCCGCAGTGCCTAATGCAATCTTTTTTACATTTCTCCATTTTCTTGGTCTTGTCTGTAATCTAGTTTTTTTCTTTCTAATCACCGATTCAAACATTTGTTTGAATCCCTCTCTGACACTTTTCAGAGCAATTTTTTACTACTGTAAAACGACTTTGATGTAAAAAATTAATTATGCAGTAGTTCGAGGTGTTCGCAGTTATGTTTATGGTGTCAGAAAGAATACCCTGATATCACATCGTTGGAGGTTTTCTCTGTCCTTTAATATTATATTCATCATAATCGTTTAAACTGCCATTTCCAGACCAGTACAATATCGTCCTTATATTCTGGCCAGATCAGTAGTGTGGAAACTATATGGGTCCTGGATGGCCTTAGCAACATAAGAAAAACTCATCCGGCTAGTGCTTGGTAGCACATTAGGTCCAATGAATGAATGAAAACCATGCACAGCCATTCCACGAAATATCGTTATCTTCTGTCAGCCCCGGAAAACTAATATCGTGAAAGTATCTTGGTGGGGAAGCATCACATCGTCGAACACGATAAGATTGTCCTCACTCTGATCAAAGTCGTAAATGGTGCGAACTTCAGTGATTGTGGTTAAAAATATATCAGTGGTGTATGATTTGCTTCTTGGTAACAACTGAAGAGGTTCCCTAAAATCGTAACATGGTTGATCGTCTGAAAAGTTTCGGTCATCTACAAGCAATCCAATGCTCACCATCTCTAAGCAGATGAGTTTCCAAAAATTTTTCCAGAAAAAAATAACCCGGTGCATTGGTGATCTGGTGGTTGATTGCACGCACGAGATCAATGTATGTCCGAATTGTAGTTGTCAAATATCTCAATGATCATCTTGATCTTTATCTTTCCACCGATGTGCTACTGGTCGGTCTGATATCGCCATGCGTGTGTACATGCTTGACCCAGGTCCTTATTTCTCATCCCATGGGAATGGCCCGAAATGCGCAACTGTAAAAAAGAAGGATAAACCTAACGTGCTCGCATATAGTAACCACTGTGTGATTATTTTATTGTAATCTGGGCGGTGTTTCCATGGCGACTCATTGTTACACTCGAAAACAGACCGCTAGTGGACGGATATAACTCCGCTGTCCTAAACATGTATATATTGTACCAACAACTTGTACAGATTGGGCGATTATGCACATAATGCCTATTGTCGAGTTCTAGTGGATGGAACATGTGGACGTCAAAATTTACAAACAAATATACCAACACAACAGGGACAGTATGTACGGTGTCTTCTTTGAAGCTGATATGGAATTCCCAGAAGAGATTATCCATACGCATAATGATTATCTGCTGCTGATAACACGCGAGTGGCTATTATTGTACCACAGTACACTCGTGGATGATCATGGGTGCAATTAAAGCGAATGTACTTAATTGTTGCAAACCCTGCGCACGAAGCTTAACAATCTTCTACCCGCACGCATGTTGCAGTTATATCTGCCAACGGGTGTGCGAATGCATCGGATATTTGGCAGTGTTAACGTACGAGAATGGTGCCATGAATCCAAATTAATACCGACCTGCGACAAATGAGTTTGAAAAGAAATATTTGAAAACACTGTATTTGGAAATGAGCAACAGAGACTCCGCAGAGACAAATCTGCGTGGTCCTGTCTGAAACAACAAGCTTAACAAAATCAATAGTATGATTAAAATACCCGGCGTTAACGACGCAAAGTCTTTGATGATAAACTCCTTTCATTGTAAAGTAAAAATATAAACTAAATCTGACAAAATCAGTCTATGTTGGCACGTCTGTGTTGGATATTTTAAACTTATTTCGTACAAGATTTTCTATGACACAATCATGCAATGGTAAAGATCTTGTATTTAAATGTTGTACACGGACACATATACACACCAATACGTGCGAGGTATCGATAGTTGTCAATCTGATACCAGCAATTATCTATAGCATCATCCACCTAGCAATAAACATGGACATGGGGATGTTTAAAGACGAATGTGCCGGTAAACAAGTTGAATTATATGTGGAACTGTGTCATAATATAATGAAATCATTATTTATGCCTAAGGGCATTACGCGACTGCAATTTCAGAATATAACTTTAGAACACGACTTCCGATTCCTTTCGCATTTGGTGGTAGGACCACTTTGCGGTTTCCCGCTTTCACACCAGCGACAGCTAAATGATAGCACATAGGTAATCACTGAATGATAATTCGGTGCGAGATTATAAATGCACTGATGGACAATAGTGAGTCGGTAGAAGGATGTTGCTTGTCTTCTAACTTCCTTGGTCCACAGATATATCCAACAAATGTGTTCCCGAGTTGTCTAACGCGAGTGATTGTGGAACTGTAACCAAAGGTGTATGATGGTGTTTAATTCCCTCGGTGTGAGTCAATCCAATCTTGCGTCGGGTTTTATAACATAAACTTGTAAGTCCGTTGGGGTTGATCACATAAAATTTTCCACGGTAAATAGTTTTTGCCAAAGCACCTATCTAGCAACCATTCTTCAGCGACCATCCAGTACTTTTTACTGTGCTCACCTACTTGTCACTCGTCCAGAACCGTGGTTACTGCACCACATCGCGGCCAGTTTTGCGTATCCGTATTTTATATTGCGGACTGACTTCAATGAGAGAACTTTCTTATTTTCTAATGAAAACGTTTAGCCTTTAAACCTACGATGCGGTTTAAAGGTTCCTCTTCAGGAATCCATGAATTATTCAAGTCCATACTTATATGCATCGGCGTCCTAGGCTTGCTATAACCGTATGCAGGGAGATCCTTATCGCCAGGATATTTGCACGACTGCTTCTGCCCAAGAATAATAACTTCTTTATCTATATAATACACAAGTTCCTGCTATTACGGTTCGACAATTGTGTTTGAACGCAAGGTGGATTTGACTTCCGAGTGTCCATGCGGCATCGCTTACAATATGAAGACATGAGTGTACTATACGTCATGACATCAGGGACCGAATCGGATGAATATTTTATGTTTCACCGACTTCTCTGCACAGGCCATCAAAACGGTCCGGCTAATAAGGGAACGTTCACTGATTTTGAATCTGATCATGAGATGGTTAAAAAACAGTCGTGTAATTATGTACTCAATTAATTCACGGAAGCGCTTGCTTCGATATCGAGAAGCAACGAAACTACTATCAGGTTCTTCCCCACAATCGACGAAGCTCTGTAATTGTCGACCTTGATCAGAGCACGAATGATCTTGTTGTGCACGTCGATGTTATGCTTGAAAACCAAGACAACTCCACACTAATATGTAACCAAGTTGGATATAAAGCAACCGACGTTTTCGATTGATCTCAATGTTATCCACACGTACCTATGGTGATTCTGGACAAATGAAATATATTATATTGATGCTATTTGTTGATGTTGACGCATGATTCATTGAACATAGACCACTCTTGTGATGAGATTCAGAACATATACTCAGAGATCGCCCTTGACCCCATGGTGATTCAAAATTGATTTGACCGGAACTTCCACTTCCACTAGGGCAAAATATAGTGTCGGCTATAACAAATTACCTTAGCATTTTTTAAATTGTATAATCACAAAGGATAGAAGCCTTATCATAGCAGAATATTCGGATAGAAGTGGCAAAACTGTCCAGGACAGACTCATATGCCTTCTTGGTTATATAGGTGTCCGTAAGTGTGAGCGCTATAATGGTAACATAAGAAATAAAGGGTTTTATTAGAAGAGCAGTTTGAGCAACTGAACATTTCCCGTCACATACTTTGGAAGATCAGCATCGTCCAGATGCGTTGAGACAAGATACAAAAGGTCAATAAAGTGTCTAAGAGGCAACTGAGCCAACCATGGGCAGGTAAAACAAACCACGGTCTGAATTATATGAAGTGGAGAATTATGTAAGGTAAAGTTACAAGCACAATTACAAGACATACTCATCTTGGAAATGAGCTAAGTATATCGGGTGAGGTGTAATCATCCTATATACACTATTGAAGGGACGAAGGAATTTGACAGTCAAGCAAAACACTGAAAATCACATTATAGCGGAATTCAACAAAATGTTATTGCGAGAAAGGATCCAGACAAAAACATGGAAACGTTCGTGGGGTCGTATCGGCAAAAACACGCCAGAAGTCCTACATGACCCTGCATCGATTTGTCTGCGGTATCTCAATAACATCATAATGGGATCGTGGATGTTTCCCTAGTTAATGGGCTCGTTGAAGACATCGATGATGTAGTCGACGAATGAGGTTCGCACAAAGATGATGCAACCATGAGTGTCAATCTTTCCAGCGAAACCAGAATTTCAAGTGGATTTGAGGCAAACTTATCCCACTAGCGTTTATCTCACTTTGCCAAATATACGATGACAACCATTTAGTTTCTTTAACCTGAAAAACTAGCTTGTGTGTCCGGCATAGGGTGCTCAAGGGTGTACCAGGTAAACTACTGGGCTTCAAACGAGCTAGAATCCGTACATAATGTAATCAATCGTTGAATTTCTTTGGTAACCGGCAAATATATTGTTATACACTAGTACCAGTCCACACTCAGCTTGGGGATAATATCGATTCTTCACAGCAAAAGATTGTCATTGCATAGTCGGAGCTGAGAACAATTATCATATTTCCCGAATATAATATCGAGATTCTGGAGAAAACACGAATACAATCACACGCTAGACATTGTCAAGAGTACATAGGCAATTCAATCTGACCTTTTATGAAAGTAGAGCTGGCGCAAACATAGTCTCTCAGGTCAACATACTGTTTGGAATCGCAAATTTGGCCCTGGATAATCTGATCGCAAGTAGTCTTGCGTCTTTCCTGAATCTACCATGCAGCAATCCCGTTGAAAAACGATCATTTCGCTTTTGTGGACAAGAAAAGGCACGAAACGGATCGGCGCTGGGAGACCCTGACGATACAAACTGTACATTGTATATAGATCGGATTCAATAGAATGACGATTGTAAGTGGACGTCAAAGACCGAAACTCTTACTGGTTTAACATTACCACTTATAATTTATTATTGATGGTATATAATTTGCGGAGACTAAGTCGTAGCAATCCGAAACGGTGCTGTCATACGGATTAAAACTAGGTATGCCATCAGTGCGGATTTTCCTGAAAATGGGGTTATCAGAGCCTCATATACTCTCAAAAGCAAATTTCATGATGGACAGACGGATATCAAAATTTGCGGCTACCCTGCTGGGGAAATATCAAGTCGATGACAACGTGGAATCATTGCATTTCAACCGCTCAAACGCGCAATCGATTCTATTGCCTGAGGTGAAAACAATAGGGATTCTTTGTACTATGATAAGGTGGAATTCACCGATAAAGTAACCGAGACAAAATTACCCGTTATTAAACCACCAAGACTGTCTTACCAAAAAATAAAGAACTAGATTCATATTTGTGTAACAATATTTGGAAAGAGATCGTACCAATGGCGTAATCCGTGTAACTTTTTGTGAACGTGGGTTGTAAGCTTCTAAACCGTACAGCTTCCAGATATGTAAGTATTCCAACAGGAGATCTTTGCTATGTAATGGTGAAAAAATAGTAATATTAACCGGTACAATTGGCGATATTAGTAAAATAATTTCTTTGCGTTTCCATTCGCGAATACAGAAGTTACAGCGTTACATAGTAGTCTCAGCATTGCAGTCTCAGCCGTGCTCAATGACCCTCAAGGACAAGCAATTATTATGGGAATTTTCGACATTAAGAACCACCGACTTTTCTCACACCGTTTAATCCATCTGTTAAAATGTCTAATATAGCTCAATTTTCCTAATGTAGTAACTTCATTTTGAAACGTAAAAATGATATACAGATCATACGCCACAGTTAATTTCCAACCTGCAAAAGATGTTCAAGAAGACCAAGAGATACAAAGAATCAACTAAACCGGATTTTAACGGAATTAGATAAAATGTTGATAATTTGTAAAAAAAAAAAAAAAAAAAAAAAAACAAAAAACTGGTATCGAGCAAAATGATATGCAACCTGTAATAGACAGCATTAATTAAACATATAAAAAAAGCATATTATAAAATTCCATAAGTGTTAGTATTCTGCCATTGATGCTTGGATTATATCATATGGAAAACATATCACAACTGGATGAAAGAATATGAAACATTGTCGATAACCGTTTAGACCTGTTAAATACGATTGTTGTTGTTGTTGTTGTTGTGGAGCTTAACGCCATTTTTCAGCACACGATAAGCTATGCATGGCTGCCAGTATTAATGGTGGAGGAAGAAACAGGGAAATCCGCGGAAAAGAACTACCGACCCATAAGAAGCTACTGGCAAGCTTTCTCACATATCCACATTCGCCGAATCCTAGACTCGAACCCACGCAGACAGAGATGAGATGGCAGTGATCCGTAACGGACAGCGCTTTAGACCACTCGGCCATTCGGGGCCCCTAAAAAATACGATTGTAATATTTGCAATGGATGTAGCCGTATCGGAATGCATTTTTATAAAACTGATAGAGTATATTATACAGCAAGCATTTGGAAAAGGAGGAAACTGATGATAGGAAACATGAAATATAGGACGACATGAAGTATGAATAAGAATCTTGTTTAGTAAGCTCATGATCGGTCAGTACACTGATTACGTTGTGCCCAGTAGGTGCCACGATTTTGCGTTTCACAAAGTTTCAATTAGAGTGGTCGGCTTGTTCATCATGTGGGCGTTGATGCAAATCGTAATTGTGGCCATGATAATGGATAATGGCTTGTGGAGAGTATGTCCGTCGACAGTGTGTATGTTGGGATCGCATAGACGTGAGTAGTGGCATAAAAAGAGGCTGTTAGGCTGAGCTAAATGGGCAAACAAATGGAAGGTTCAAGGTATTTACACTGTGTTGATAAATCCCCAGCAAGGAAAATTCATGGATGAATTAAAAGTGGTTTCAGGAAGCGTTTATCAGTTATTAACTATTTCAATCTGCTATTTTGAAAAAAAGGATCCGTGATCATAATCATCAAATATCGATATTGTTATGGTTGTGCAGGTGATTCAGACGAAAAACTTGCATAACTCGATTAACCAAGCATAAAAAACTCGTAATTCGCTGCGTTTTGACTATAGTTTAATTGTTTAGCAGTAAGCAAAAAAACGAATTAAGTTTTATTTAAAGAAAATATTATGAAAGTTCTGAGTAGTAATTATTCATTACCATTTTAAATGTTATTTTCGTTTGTCCTAACGTATTTATAATCATGTAACTTCAAACTTTAAATAAATTTGTGTCGATGTAGATGTTGTGTTTCTGTAGCCGAGTAATAGTTCGTTCAAGTGCTGCACGTGTTTCAGATCACATGGGATATAAGTCAATAGCGCGTGATCGACTAATATTTGAATACACAAACGTCGAGATATTGCTGGCGGCGTCAAATCCTGTGGAACTTAATCGTATTTATAAGACCATGGATGTTTTGTGAATCTTACATTTTACCTCGAAAGTTGCAAAATATATTTAATGTATATTTTGTGCTTGACTTTCTTCATAATTTTGGGGAGCTACTTTTTCTTTGTGCAATATAAAGAGCTATGGCAGACAGAGCTCTTGAAACTGACCTTGATCAGATAATTGTTCCTTTAGCTGACAGAGTTCCAGCTCATTATGTTTATAAGATTACTACTGGTAATAAGTCAGTATACATCGGTCAAAGTGATCATCATTTGACATCCCGTTTGGTTGCTTTTATCAGGGTTACAAAAGATATACACTTGTACAACATAAACAACATATGAGATCTCCTTATTCTTCGAGGAGGATGTCTGTGAAAATGAAGACACGCATGTCCCATTTCCTTATGAGGAAATGGAGACCAGTAGATTTCCAGGGACAATTATTTTAAGAAAAAATAAAACTAAAATACTTGTAAAACCAAGGTAAAATTATTCTTACACTTATTGATCTTCCAAAATCTCTCCAGTTTGATTAAGGACCAAAGTTTATATCTGGATGTTTCCAACAACTTATGCATGAATTAGGCATCTAACAGTTCAAATCTTCTGCGTGTCTTGCAACAGGCAAGGGGCTTTGTAACAATTTCATCAAACTGTGAAGAATATGATTCGGTCATATTGCTTTGACACATGAAATTATAGGGACGATGGTGTTCATTAGCTAATATTTGCTGTTAGGAAATCACTTCAAGAAATACGGGTAGAGTCCTTTTGAGCTGTGGTTTGGACATACTGTCAGTGGACCATTTAAATTATTAGAGGAGAAACTCCTATTAAGTGCATATTCACAGATTAATCTTCTTCACATCGTCACTTATTTAAAATACATGTTGGTAAAGGCTTGTGAAATGGCAAAAGACTAATTTTCACTCTACTTCGTCAAAAATGAAATTTCTATATGATAGAAATATACAATAAATCGTTGTAAGGCTGGTGATATAGTTCCAGCTAAGTTGCCCACATCTCAAAGACCTATTCGGCCTTTGTATTATGGTTCTTATAAAATTGAAAATACAGTAATCGACTTAAAGTATGCCATCAACATACCTGGGAGACGTAAATGGAAATGATTGTTTGATATAAATTTAATTGATCCTGTTCCACATATTGAGGATGTAAATAATGGCCTGCAATTTAAATATACTTACCATAGTTTAAGCAAACTTCAAACGTCAGGAATATTATACAATCTGGACCGTATACTTTCACACCTACATGAAATTAATTGATTAACTAAACAGCTATTACATCAATATGAGCCCTTATCTCTAGATATTCCAACACGAACAAATAAAGTTGATTTTGTAGATTATAAACATGTAAAACAGCATCCGTACATAATGAATCCCTCTCAAGCAGGAATATTTGAACATGAAATTCAACATATACTGGAGAATGATTTCATTGTTTCAAGGAAACGTAACTGGTTATCACCATATTTTCTTGTGCCTAAGCCAAATAATGCTTTACTCATGTGTGCTATTTTACAAAGGTCAAAAGTGTCAGAAGAAATTACTCATTAAAACGGATTTATTTCCTATGTCATAAATAGATGATTGTATCGATACTACTTAAAATGCAAAATTTGTCACCATGTTTGAAATATTAAAAAGATTCTAGCAAATACGACTCTCTGAAAGACCAGACAAACTATCAGCATCTGTAACTCGCAATGGCCTTGAACAGTGTATAGAACAGTGTATAGAGATGCCCATGGGATGAAAACATTCTCCTGCAACATCCTAGCATCTAATGAACATATCAAAATCTGGTTTAGATAATTGTATCATGTACATCGATGACCACCTCATTTACAAGGACATCTGGAAATGCCAATTGTAAACTATTCGAAATTTATTCCGTCGACTCAGTAATGCAAATAGAAACGGTTAATGTATGTAAAATTGAATGTTGCGATTCTTTTGTTACATTTTAAGAACATTATGTTGGGCAATGTAAAAATTGTGGTCAAGGCAATCTCTAAATTCACATTGCATATTAGTAAAAAGCAAATGATGAGAAATTTTGGTATGGCTAAATGTTATCGGAAATTTTGCCAGAATATTTCTATAACTGCACCAATGTTACCGAAGAAATGAAAGTTTATTTGGTCTGACGAGTGTCATGAAACTATAATTAAAGGTTCACCAGTACTTTGAGCACCAAATGTAAGTGAATAATTTAAAATGTTTGTTGATGCAAGTGTTAGAGGACATTGTCAAGAATAGATTAAATAATATAAAGGTGCTATGGATCATTAAGTGTCCTACTTTTCTGAAACACGTAACAAGTACCAGTAAAAATATTCCACGATTCGAAAGGAATGTGTGGCTCTAATAGTGGCTTTGCAACATTTTGAAGTGTTTGTCCGTTCAGCTCTTCTTCCAATTGTTGTTTTCAGTGATACATTCGAGTCGATCTTCTAAGGCAAATAAACCATAGTAATCAGATTATTTGGTGAAATTTACTGCTACAAGAATCATTCAATGACAATGAAACATATTATTGGATATTTAATCTGATTGCAGAAGAACTACCAAATGTGTTGAATTATATTCTTTATTTTGTGTATATTTGAGCAATTTGTAATGGATTTTCTATGCAATTTTAATTACGCTTTCGTTTTCTTTTTGAGTAGAGATCTAATATACAATTTTTATATATATATATATATATATATATATATATATATATATATATATATATATATATATATATATATATATATATATATATATATATATATATATATTCCAGCCACAACGGAATGATGTGTTATCCCTGGATTTCATGGGAAAAAAATTGGTAATAGTAGGAAGAATTAATATGTAATACAAATAATAATATCATACCTGTTAGAGAATTTATAATTAGTACTCTACGGAGATTCAATCCAGGTCAGCGGGTGAACGGCACCCATCGCCTTACCTGTTCACTCCAGTCTATATTCCATAACAACTAAGCACAAATCATCAAAACTCGATGCAACTTATATATGTATATACAGACAGTTCAATAGACAATTTATTTATTCCTCACTGATACTCAGTCTCTGAGAATGTATTTAGCTTACATTTGTATTCAAGTGTAATTTGAGAGGGGTTATCTTAATTCTTGAATTTTAAAAACAAAATATATATTACATTTTGGATTTAAACACTATTTTGTGAAATTGTGAATACATGCAAAGACGTTTTAGGATTACATCATTGATATATTATGGTGTTCAAGGATAATTGTACCTTAATATATGTAAGACGATTGGCATATTTTAATTGATTGGGAACACGATATATTTCGGACATTTTAATGGAACATTTAGGATAATTTGGGACTTAATTCACAATGCTATTCATTTGCATATTTTGTGGACATATTTGATTGCTACTTAAATTGTTGATTTTACTTCTGTGTGTTATATATTTTAATCCTAGAGGTGTAAGGATGGAAAGAAAATTAATGGTAACGTGTCATTAAAACAAGAACAAGATCTCTGTATCAATGTCAAGCTTAAGGTTACGTAAATGTAGTTAGTTCGTCACTTACACTGCGGGAAAGGCATATT
The DNA here is from genome assembly GCA_016746295.1 of Potamilus streckersoni. Lineage (NCBI taxonomy): Eukaryota > Metazoa > Mollusca > Bivalvia > Unionida > Unionidae > Potamilus > Potamilus streckersoni. The sequence goes on along the minus strand of JAEAOA010000605.1, from coordinate 118,853 downwards.
AACTTTATAACGGCAATTAAAAGGTAAAATCGTATATGTGTGAAAAGTTAATACATCTAAATTATTTAGCATCTACGAAACACTTATAGTGATATCAACATGTTTGAATTCAAAAATAGATTAGAAGGATCGAAGTTTGGCTGTGATGGATGTTATGGTATGGCTCCATACTCTTACCTGATATTAATTTGTCTATGAACAGTGTTATAAAATCTGAAAATAAAGTGTGCACCATCTTAAATTTTTGTTGTAATTTCTATCAGGTCACCTGATTATTTAATGTCAGAAATACTCCCAACAATTGGGTTTGCATTAATCTTCCATTGTCTGCTCTGATAAGCGAAAGCATAGATCTAGATTGGAAAGTTTAAAGAAACATTTTAAGACGATCTTTTCATTGCGTTTACAGAATATAAGCGGGAATATTTTCTAGTTTGTCTTCCCTTGCTATTTTCAATATAGGCGATATGATGTCAAGGTTCGTCATCGTTAATACATAGCCACGGAGCTATGTCCATTTCTATATTAGTTATTGCATTACCTTTTTATACTACAATGTTATATAATCATCTGAAAGAGTCTTCCGGAAAAAAATCAACAACCTTGTTTTGGTCTTATGTATGCATTTGATGTATTGTGTCCACTCCGTGTGTGTGTTTTGGTGGAAGGGTGGGTGGGTGTGATTTGTATTTTTAACATAGCTTTAACAATGTTGCAGTCATATCTTTACGATGTCTGCAGTGTGTCAGTTTATAATGATGTCTATCACTGGGGTATCATGCCATGTAGTGTGATGTCCCACCCAGTCAGATTATCCTGACACCAGACCGACCAGACCTAACACTAACCATTTAATGCTGAGCGCCAAGCGAAACAGCTGTTATTACGATTTTTATGTCTTCGGTATGATTCGGCCTGGGATCGAAACCACGACCTCCCGTATCTGAGAGGACTATCTAACCACTAGTAACTGGAGCGTTTTATTTATAAACTAGATTTTATCAGTTAGGTATGTTTTTGAGAGCAGATAATAATACGAATTGTTATCTGTTCAGGTATTCCATTAGTAAACCTCAAATTGTGTAGTTTTACAAACTTTATTATTTTGTATCATACCATTTCTTTTACTTATAAATTTGGGTTTTATTTGTATTTGTTTAACTAGATTGAAAAAATTAAATTTATTTAGTTTAGATTGAACTTTTGTTTATTAAATATTCACATGAAAATCGTCAGTACTTTTAGAATGTCACTGTTGCATGAGGAGAAAGGAATTATTATCTGGCTAGTTTAACACCAAAACACACAATGAACGGTAAAGAAGAAATAAATGGCATGCTTGGGAAATCAACGGAGAGTAGTGAGTGAAGAGGTCAGACACCAATCGTGATAAGATAACACTCTCTCCATAAAAATGTTTTTAAATAACTTTTCATTTGTTTATATGATGTTATACAAAAAGAATATTTATTGTAATTTCCAAATTTAGATACCTCTCAAATTGGATCATTTCTAAATATCTATCATCATGGTCAATATTGTGCCAGTTTTACATCGAATTAAGTTTTAGTTCGTCATTTTTGGTTTAAAGATGAGTTATAATTCACGGAAATATCAAAACAATTATAATAAAACGAAACTTACCAAAACGACTTTTGTCGGAAAAGTGATGTTTACTGCACTCCGTGTTTGTACCAAGTTATTCAGGGTTTTATCAGACGCAACATTATCAGGGTACAAATCTCAATAGGCCACACTGTATGATGAAATCATGAGATAAAACTAATGCAAGTGCATCACTTCAGGCCAGGACATCTGACAAGCATATAGCAGGCCTCATGTGTGGTAATGCAGAACGATGTGATGTTAAATGGGTTGCATGGGGTCAATGGGAATTAACATTACAGAAACCATCTTGAAAATGAACTGTATGCGATCAAGAGAATTTAATGTTGAAAAGTCGGTTTAATATTTGGGGACTTTATGGGGTTAAGTAGATATGTAATGTTAAAAATGTTCGTTGGTTTAATATAGTAGGACTGGACGAGGTCCATGGAAAATGAAATGTCTAAACTATCTATATGATTACCGTTAGAGGACGCTATAGTGTCAATAGGAAGGTGTAACGTAGAAAACATTGGTGGATCAACTTTATGGGACGCTTTGGGGTGATTAGAAAATGCATTGACAAAACGATTTACATGACGAACTTGCATATATATATATATATATATATATATATATATATATATATATATATATATATATATATATATATATATATATATATATATATATATATATAAAGAGTATATATATATAAAGAGTATATATATATATATATATATATATATATATATATATATATATATATATATATATATATATATATATATATATATATATATATATAGAATACAAATCACATGGCGAATAACAACCCTTTCAAGCGGTCTGGATCCACCCATGGATCACGTGTGTCAGGGATTAATTATTTATTCTATATATATATATATATATATATATATATATATATATATATATATATATATATATATATATATATATATATATACTCTTTATATATATATTATATATATATATATATATATATATATATATATATATATATATATATATATATATATATATATATATATATATATACTCTTTAGCAAAAGCACTCCCCAACCTGAACCTACACCTACTCATCAGCACCTACACTTAGTCAACAACGATCCAACCTACTGACCAACGCAGCATGTGATTGACCAGCAAACTACACACACTGACCAAAACAGTCTTACCACCAACCCATCTTTATAATTAATATGTATTGGTAAACAACTTAGTATTATAAAATATCAAAACCTGAGGTCATGGGCAGTATAAGAGGTAAAAACAACCATATTAATCAGTACGTTATAATATAAGAAAAACACACGTGAACAACGTTATGATTTAAATATTTCATTAAATGGTTACATGTTAACGTAATAGAAAAGTTGTACACGGATGGATTGCATCAGCGGACAGTCTCTCTCTCTCTCTCTCTCTCTCTCTCTCTCTCTCTCTCTCACACACACACACACACAAACACAAACACACACAAACTTGTGATAATAATGTTTGGCGTTAACTAGCCATCCATTTTCAGTTTTTTTTTACTATAAATCATAGATTTTTCTCCAAGTCAAGTCCATAAATATATTCAAAGCTAGATTTTTTCAGCGATAAAAGATGCTGAAGTGAACTACACCAAACCAATCAAGTCTCAACGACGCGGAAATATCCTTACTTTTTATAATCCACAAACATAAATTCTCTTACTTTTCAGAAAAAAGATAGCATCTCTTACGTGCAAATGTATGTGTGTATGTATGTATAATTCGTTTTTAATTGTATTTTCTTTTCATTATATTTTATTGTAGCAAACATTTTATTGGATTTAAGTCTTTTTTTTCAGAAAATTTACTTAACGTAATTTTACAGCGTAATTGTTACCTTATCATTGCTTTTAGAAAATTTGTAAACACTAAGTGGAAATTATTGGCTAATTCCAAGATCAGGTCCGGCCCATGTGCTACCGATGTGCAGACAGTTTCTTTTGTTATTTATTTCTTGTTTGAATGCTGGTATAGCATTACTGAAAAGGAATAGTCAGGTAAAGATAAATAAAGCAGAGACTAAAATTAATATTAACCAAACCACACCGAACGGGAACGAATAAGAAATCCCACGAAAGTTACAAATCATAACCGATTGTTTACAAGCAAATCAAATAAATTAGAAAATTAAAGGTTAACAAATTCATTGTTGATGATACAATTAATAAATTCAACGTATCCGATTACAGTGTTCATTTTGAATATTTATATTTTTTAATTTGCATTTGTTAGTTTTTTTCTCTATATCTTTAAGTTATAATTGTATTTCTGCTTGACATTGTCCAACATTAAGTTCACGTTGTACCTGACCAGTAACATTTATTTTTGTAAACAAATACTACATAGTTAATATTTTGTCCATGAATGTGGTCTGAATATTAAGATCATTATCAACATAAGCAAACATATCTATTTGGGTTTGGGTCATTGTTATTGTACATCGCCCATAAAAATACCTAACATATCTGATATTTACTACATTCTATATATAATTTTATTAACCGATTCTTCTACAGTGGATGTTTTCAAAAAGTAATATTGTTATAAAAGAAAATGCAAATTGTGATTTTGGTCAATTAGAGGGCTTTATAATCTTGTTTTTTTTTTTCTGCGACTACTCATTCTTTTTTAATATATGTAGGCACAATCGTCTTTATTGTTGTGTTCATTATTTCATTTAGGCTAGAATTATTTATCCCAAATTATATTTTTGTGGAATAACAAAATGATCAGTACCATTCTTTGAGAGTGACGGCGGATTCAAACAGGGCCGTATTCGATTTTATTATTTTGATTATTTAGGAAGACTGTTAGCACATCATCAGTCTTCAGGCTGGTAGAACATGAGTACATTCAAGACTGCAGGCTCATGAACGCCTTCAGCACTGAATCTAAATTTAGAACCACTGGAATTTGATTATATTTTTAATCATTACAACTGGAGAGAAACGTTTTGGACTACATGGGATTTAAATTGCGTTAATGTGAGTTTATTTTTAAATTTAAAACAAAAAATTATGATGAAATTTCATTTCTTGAATTTTACATACCATTTGGTTTTCGTTGTTTTCTCTTAGTCTAAGTTCTCCTTATTCGTGTTGTTATTGCTAGCATTTTTAATATTATATTATATTATATTATATTATATTATATTATATTATATTATATTATATTATATTATATTATATTATATTATATTATATTATATTATATTATATTATATTATATTATATTATATTATATTATATTATATTATATTATATATATATATATATATATATATATATATATATATATATATATATATATATATATATATATATACGTTCCGTATGTACGTGTGTTTAAGTTCTTATTATTAGTGTTTTTATTGCTAGTATTACTAATATTATATTATATTATAGTATATTATATATATGTGTATATATATGTGTATATATATGTGTGTGCATATATATATATATATATATATATATATATATATATATATATATATATATATGTGTGTGTGTGTGTTCCGTATGTACGTGTGCGTGTCTGCGTATTAGTATTATTGAAAATACTTTACATTTTCAAATGTGTTCATTTCTATCTGCGACCATCCGTGCTGTTCAAAGTTTTGGTCAACTGTGAAGCTAATTGTTTTTAGTTTACTTAGATGATCTACTTTTTTTTTACATACTTATCACTTGAAATAAACGCGACCATACAGAGTCCCCTGTTGCTAACGTACATGTGTTTCAAGATTCGAGTTTATCATCCCTTTTAGTTTTATTAGCAAATTTCAGTCACAAAGTTCAGTCATAGCTAGTAATTTACGATTAAGCTATGGAATAGTAAAATAATTCAAAGCTAAATAATATAAAGCGAAACCATAATTACTGAATAGGTTATTCATAAATATGTAGTCCAGCGGCATTATAATCTTTTGTCTGCTTCCAATCGGTTTGGTTTACGGGTACGCGTGTGATACAATCTGCACAACATGATTTGCCTATGAACATTGTATCAAAGTTATTTCACATATAAAATAAAGTGCTCGCGGCTGAGAGACAGACATAAGACTGCACTCATATAACTGATAAACTAATTCGAAAGTACGAATTTAAGAAGGATGTATATGAGTGTATGCAAATATGACTGTAGATGAGTAGTATATAAAAATGAAGCTTCTTGGAAACTTTATCGTTTTTTGCGTGATAAAAGGGTGTCCCAGAAAAGCACCCCATGTATCTATACTACAGAATGATGGAGGTTCTGAGCCTCTGGCCCTTTGTTTGTCCATACCTCTTTTTTTCAAAGCCATTTTTTATTGTCTCGCTTGTCATTGTGTCCATGAGCGAGTGTGTGAATTCTGTCGGTGCAGCGACATTTATCACCAAACGGGAATATTCCATTTTATGGTAGGTATTTTGTGCTGCTGTGATCGGAAAAATATGGAAAAGTAATGCATGTGTCAGTGTAGTGCTTGTGTGCAATGCTGGTGTGTGACTATTTTGGCGGTGAAGGGTTTTTGTCCTTTTTTGGCTTTTTCTTGACGGTGGCATCGTCAAGAGCGATGCAGTACGTTTTAGCTCAAATTCCTATGAATTCCTTGATGAGAATACCGCGAGTTTCATCTTTTAATTTTTCCAATACATTTTATTGTTGTTGCAAGGGGAAGGGACTGTGATGTGGATAATCGCTAAGATCAAAGAGGTGTTTGTTTTCATAGGGATCTGTGTAGACGTCGTCGGTGTGAATTTCATAGACGAGCGAGTTTGCATCGTCATGAGAAGTGTGGCTTTATCTCCGTACGTGTGTTTGATAAAATCGCAATGAAACGTCAGCATGAGCATTTTAAGAACTGAAGAACAGCCGACCCGACGTAGATGGATTTGTTTAGCTTGAGAAAGTTTTTTATCGATTCAATGTGGACGAGTTCTTCGTCGAAGATTTTCATGTGAAGAAAGACATCGTTGGCTACGAGTTTTTTTTTTTGACGATTTCGATTTTCTTGCGATGTTAAATGTTTTTCATGGTTTTCACGAAGACGATATTGTTCATGAGTTTTAAGAAGTCTTTGTCAAAGTGATGGATGCCATGGCTTCTTGAGAGTTGTGTTGAAGTCGATATAGGTTTTCATCCACGGTGCTTGTTTGACCAAGAACGAGTCCGTTTTGTAGAGCTTGTTCGAGCAGTCGATGATTAATTTGTGGTGGATTTTGTGAATGAGATTAGATTTGTTTTCTTCTACCTTTGCATCTCTGAGCCCAAATTGATGTTTTGTTGGAGTTGTTGTGGAGAGAGCATCGAGTTGATGACAAGAATTGATGCTCAAGATCAACTTTGACAAAATAAATCCAGTCATCAACGTATCCTACCAGTCTTGCCTCTAGAAACTGTTCTCAGTTGATCAAATGAAAATCTTCGGAAGCGGTTGTGACATGGCCATGCCATGCAAATCGTTTTGCAAAGGTAGAATATGGTGTTAAAAGGTTGAGTGAGATCGTGGATGTACATGTATTTGTGGTTGGCGAAGGCCTGCGTTTTGATTGTGATGGAGATGTCTCCTCCTACCATATGCTCTGTGAACATGAACGGTGAAGAGTTCGGTGAAGATCGGTGAAGAATTCCAGGGTCACTCCGGATCGTTTGAGGAGAGCATCCTAGGAGAGTCGTGGTAGGAACAAGATACCAGAGGAGAACGAGTTGATAATAGTCTTGGCATGTGCGACTGAATCTTTCGAAGACATCCGTGCGGAGTACGTCCGTTTTCAGGTACAGGTCATAATAATCTCCAAGCGTTTAACAATACAGCTCTTTTCATATCTTGAACACATACTGGTACTCGTCGTCGGTGATACAGGAGAGATGTAGATGGGAATAAAAAGGCATCTTGAGGCTGAGGCAGCAACTCAGTTTCATCGAATCTCGACAACGCATCGATGTATTCGTAGGGATACATACTTTTTTCTTAAGAAAGTCGTGGTTGTTGTTCTGGGGCTTACAAGACTAAAATATGCTATTAAAATGATAAATTAAACAGTTTAATTTTACGTTGTTGTTGTTCTGTGGCTCAACGCCATTTCAGCACACGATATGCTATACATGGCGGCCAGTATTAATGGTGGAGGAAAACCGGGAAATCTGCGGCAAAAGAAACACCGATCCACGAGAAGCGACTGGCAAGCTTTCTCACATATCCACATTCGCCGAATCCTAGAGTAGAATCCACGCAGACAGAGGTGAGACGGCAGTGATCCGTAACGGAGAGCGCTTTAGACCTCTCGGCCGCACGAGGCCCCCTTGAGCAAGTCTGCTTTGTCACCAAATTCTCTTTCCAGGTCAGTAAACTGATGACAGCTTTTGGAGAGTTATTCTAGCAATGCCCATATATACTGAAACGAATCGATGAATTGTAAACCACCAATCGAGAACGACATAGACTTTTCAAAATTGTAGGGAAGACATTTGATTTGAGTTCCCATTTGAGCGAGACGTGGCTTGATATGTGAATAATTTATTGCTGCCACGACAAAATGCTCAGCATATTCTCGTAGATTATAGGAGCTGGCTGGAAGGAAATCTGGACCTTGAAAGGGCAGATTACAGTAATCGTGAATTCTCGATAGCGTCCAGTGACACGGCAATTGTCTCTGATATTTTCATCAAGAAGTCGAAAGTTATCTTCGCATATGTGGCATCATTGTGCTACTGTATACAGTCGTAGTTGTGGTGGTCTGAGTAGAATCAACATCATTGGATTCTTTTCGTATGGCTTGCATGCGTTTCCATTCATCGACCAGTTGATCAAAGAATCATAGAACGCACTCCTCACCACAATGCTGCCGATAGTGTGAGTACAAATGCTCATCCACAGAACCGCAGGTTTTATAGCCAATCGCGCAGGGTATATCACATGAGTAAACCAATGGTCTGGACTAGAAGAGAATCCTTGCACTTTTTCCAAGATGTCTTGCGAGTCGAAGTCGATATGAAAGGGTTGTACATACTTTTCAAGTTCATGTTCGAACGTCAGTGCCCCTGGCATTTACACAGTTTGTAATTTCTGACAGCATCCTGACTAGATGTGATCATTTAGTCGTTGATGTTCATGAAATTATGGTAAAAGTCAATAGCAGAAAGAACCATGACTTTTATGTTGCCTGTACGGCGATGGGCATGACCGGTTTAAGTTTTTGAAGTGCACGAAATGGTTGTGGTAATAAAGTAAATTGACACTGCGTTGTGAAGCTGTTCTTGAGATCAGAATATTTTAGCTCAAGCCTTTCTCTTATCGAGTCCAAACACGTTGAAAGAAATTCCTCGTTAATAGTTTTCAGTTTACGAACGTCCTTAACCGATGCTGGAAAGGTTATGCCAGTCGAATAAAGTGTATCCAAAAAGGGCTTGTAGTGGGAGAGGCGATAAATATGACCATCATCGGCATGTACGAGGAGAGGATCACACAAACGTGACAGAAGTCATCTTTGTTCTTGGCGCTGATGCATGATTTGGCAGCTAAGTTTTGATTGTGCAGTGTCACGTACCTACGTCCACGTAGCGCTGCCAATTTGGAAGTTTGAAACGAGATAGAATTGACCCCGGCACCCTGTAACTATAGAGTTATGCACATGAGTCAAAGAGCAACATCATGCTTCAGAATAAAATATGTCTATGGATGTGCCAGACGTGAATTCTGGGCAAGATTCTAGCCCATCCTTGCTTTATAATGTGCTTTCGTGTTTCATTTCTTTAATTGCTTGCTCATTTGTCATTTCTTTAATTGCTTGTTATGTGGTAAAACTTTAATCTATTATGTAGCCACAATGTTTCCGCTTGGGAGTCATACATGTACGTAGTTACCTCAGGGCAGCACGGAAACGTGCAAGTCACGCATTAGAGAGTACCGACTGAGCGTAGAATATTACTCTTATCAAGCGTGGGAGTCCAGGAATGAAACCTTGGGTTGTCTTGAATGTTTCCAAGGTCAGATCCAAATGTATCATGTGTTTGTCCATGGAGTTAGATGTACCGTCATCGTTGTGTGTTTAAAGCTCATCGGGGAATGGATCCCATCAGATACTCCAACTTTCATATAAACAAAGGTAACCCGGATAATTGGCTCTGACATTTAGAAACAAGGACCGAAGGATAGCACAAAATAATATTTCAAAACCATTGTTTGACAAAATGTTTTTTCTATTCCTCGGTAGGTCTGTGCATCAACTTGAGGAGTTCTTCGATATGAATGTAAGAGATATAATGCTCGAGAAGTGTTTTATCGTAGGCTATAATGAGCCTCCCCATGTCGTAGAACTTTTTCTGCTATGCTGCTTTGAACAATCCGAGATCGTTTCCTATTCACAAGACTTTTGTGAATGAGATAGATACGTTGCTGTCCCAGTTGAGATGGAATACTATTATTTCATCTATCTACACTAAGATAATTTTAATATCATTTTAACGTTTTTTCACTCACACATAGCATGGAGTGCTACCTGATTGATAACGATAGCGTCTCGAAGTTTTTCAATAGATTCGAAAACTCTTTCGTGATTTTCCATGCGGTCGTGACACTTTTTGTGGATCTCATCGTCTTCATTTCTACCAAACTGGCATCGTTCGACGTAGCCTGTTTTCTCGATAGTTCCACGAGGTTAGGATGCAGTCTGAGAATGATTTCGTGCATGATGCCTTAGATGGTTTTGATTAAACATACTTACTATCTATCGTTGCAAACCTTAAAGATTGTCCAGTTTCTATTGATGGTGTCCATCAGCTGCAGTTTTCGCATGTGTCCTATAGATATATGACGCCTTATCTCACTTCGTTCATCTCTGCATGCACTCCCGTAGCCTGCTTAAGCTCACGGTGGTCGTTGTCAGCCTATGACGCATCCTGTCTATTAGTATCATCGAACAGCAATTAGTACTGCTCCATAGCGATTCGCACGATTTCTGCCATAAAGCATTACAAGATCACAGATGACCTAGATAAATTCATCCGGATAAAACATCTAAATATAGCTGAAGCATAAATTATGTGACTGTGGCGAATTAAAACTTACAGTATTTAGTTTAATCGTTGAATAATTCATGAACGTACTTAAGGCCGCAATGAATCGCTGCTGTACCAGTATATAAGGAATCCGATTAATTCGAGTCTCTACGTTACAATACTTTCGCTATCGCTATTTCGTCCTAGGACCCTAAATTTATATATCGCCAATGATTCAGTAAACCCTATCTGCGTCTACAAATTAGAAATGACTCTATCAGTCGCCCACTCGTTTCAAATTCCATGAGCTGCCACAAAATCTATCAAAATACCAGATTGCCATTGAACGACGAAGATTATTTGAATGGCGCTAAACCAATGATGCCTATGCGAATATCCGTGTTTCCAGAGCGAATTGGAAAATAGTCCAGATTGTTTTAACGAGATGCGTGTCCACCTTCATTTCTGTAGCTACATCGTTCTTGAAATTGGAAACACCATCACCAGATTGCTGGTGACCTGACATACCATGGAAAACGTTCCAGTCACGTGCACATTTTCCAGAGACTGATCCAACCGTTTTATCGTATGTTCCAGCCAATGCTTCCTCGCGATTGGCAGCTCTCACAGTTTGAAAAGACCATGCGGCTGCTAAAGGAGGTTCGTATAAGCTCATTCCATTCATGTTGAGATGTTGCGCCATAGTTCTACTAGCCAAAGATAATTTTGTCTGCGTGAACAAGATCACTTGAGACCAGAGTACGGCATTGGATAACCCACATCTTTGATATTGTTGAGACTATGACCACTAATGTTGAGATGACCATGCACGGAATCTTCAGAGCGGTTGACTTTCTTGTCCAATTCATCCACAGAAGACCTAATTCCAGTTCCGATCAGGGTACGCTGGTACAACATGGTGAATTATATAGAACATGAACATTGTTAACTTCGATACGAAGGTAAAGAAGATCTTCCGCATCATTTTTATAACTGATTGCCATTACATGATCGTAGGCTCAACAGGTCGGGGTACAACCAATTTCTTTCTGAATTTCCTGCTCAATTACGTGATCAAATACGATGGTGTCATGATTTATACACAACACAAATACCAAAAACTGCAAGAGTTTGGAAATACCATTGCAGTAGATGATGACGTCTTCCCCCTAATACAGAACAGCTTCACTCAGAGCTATGGTCTCTCTACCAGAGCTTAAACGGAAGGTGATGAAAAGGAAACAATGTTCAATCTTGTAGGCAAGATAAGAGAAAACAACAATACCCTGCAGAAAGAAGGTAAACGCAGAGAAAAATCTTAACGAGGATGGTTATCAAATTGATTATCGCAGATTACACAAAACATAAAAAGAATCTACGAAGTTTGCAAGAAAGAAGGTCGAGAAAATAAATTCCATAAAAGAGAGCATCCACAATGGGCAAAGGAGGAAGGAAATAAATTTTTATAAAGAAACATGTAGATCTTCGTTATAAATCTCGCACTAAGCAGATCAAAGAAAAGTTGAAGGAAGAGTCAAGGAAGCTGACTTACAGAGAGCTGTTGAAAATAGCAGAACAGTCATCTGCATCAGAAAGGTTATAACCTCAGATCAATATCGCACTTTGTACTTAGACTTGATATATAATCGCACCACGCTGTTGTTCAATTCGGAATCGGTTAAGTCCACGGTGAGATACAATCCTTCGCTGCAACTCGACCAGCAATCGTCGTACGAAATTGTCTTCTTTTCTGGCGAAATCTAAAACAGCTTCTTCAACGTCACAACAACAATTGGTTTTCGTACGTAGTCGCACTTAAAATCTTTCGACAGATACAACATCGCCGACATCGTCAAGAAAATCTCCCGACTGTCACGGCGAACGGATACGTCTCTGCCAACATTAAAATCGAACCCAGTTATTGTACGCTTCGTACTCGGATCACCCTGCTCGATTGGCCGTTTCCTTGCGTTTAGCGCAGTGACTTTGCTGCACATTCTATAATAAAAGCATATATCTAAAATATTGACCCTACCAGCAACAAAACATAATTACCCAGTCTCTCAGAAGCGCAATAGCTCATTAGTATAGATCCAGGGCTGGGGGGGGGGCTTTTCAGGGACACCCTTTAATTACTCAGTGATATAATTGGCTTAAAATCTTATTTTCCTATACTACTAACATGTGTGTTCACATGTGTAATGTATACATAATTTAATTATTTGTTTGTTAGGGTTCTTTTGAAAAAAAATATTCCCTACATGTTATTGTAATGATAATTTTGTCCACTGGATTCGAATATATTTTAGAAATTCAGTTCCGTTCTTTTTTATTTGATAAAGAACCAGTAGTGGAAACATTGCATCTAGTTGCTGACCTTGATTCTGAACTAGTAAGGCTTTGTGGTAAACAAATTTTTTAATTTTCTTCCTGGATAAAGACGATTGAATTTTAGCTAAAGCCATACTAGAGTACTAGATGTTAGACATGTAAAAGGCTTCTACGTTGTTCTAAAAAAATGACCACGTGATCCTCATACAGGTATCTCTTTTGTGTCTTAATTTACTGTATGACTGTTTTCTTCAGAAGAAATAGTCAGTTGGGCTTTATACCTTTGACACTTAAAGGTGTTTCGTTGTGACCAGTTTGATTTGCATTTTAGTGATTCTTTTCACTGGAAATATATATATATATATATATATATATATATATATATATATATATATATATATATATATATATATATATATATATATATATATATATAAGTGTCCTTACAAAATTCTTTGACAAAGACACGTATTGAAAATTATTAGGAATTCCAAAATGGAATATTTTTTCTGTTATTCAAGAAAGAACTGTTGACACATCACTACAAACTGACTATCGAAGACGTCGTCGCCTTCCATCTTGAATGTCGCCCGGATTTGACTGTGATTCACTTAATACTCTTTGATAGGACTTCTATTTTTTATTTAGTTTGAGTTTGGATTTGATTCGTAAACCGTTAGTCCTTTTTTCATTTTTACTTTGTTTTTCTAGGGAAATACATTTATTGTTAAATTTTACAAAGCTTTTTATGTTACTTTGTGTACGATCCTAACACATGGTACGTATGTTTTTGTAATATGTTTCTTATATTGATTATTTTCCTTTATTTGTAGGTATTATTCACGTATCTTTTAAAATATATGTAAAATATATGTAAAAGTTTAAACTTTTGAAGTTTTCGAAAGTACGTTAAATAACGTTTTAGCATACCAATATATGCAGTAATTAATCACTCTTTTTCTATATATTTGTGTTTGATTATCTCTCTTCTCAAATAACATATTTAGCTAAACCTTCTTATGACAATTTAGTTCTGGTAATTGGAAACTGGTATGTGATAAGAGAAACAAAAACGAGAAATATTTAAAATTTTCAAGTTTAGCAAGATTTTTACTTCTGTCTATGATCATGTCAAATTCGTGGGCGTAATAACTATATTCGTTTCAAAAGCGTCCTGGCATGATGTGTGCGATTGATGTACAAAGTGCAGCAAAGTGTGGTTATCTTATCTGGATATACAATATTGTGCATAGAAATGCGACCATTATCAGTCGAGTTGCCTTCCAGTACGTTTTTCAAGGATCAAGTGGCTTTACCCTTTTTTGTTCTGTGAGCACATTTACGGTCATAAAAGACATACTGATGCCACACATTTAAATACATGTCATGCAATGGAAAATTCAATAAAACTCTATTAGTCAAAAATATAATAGGTATTTAATGACTGCTTTATATATAGATAAATCAGAGGCCGTGCGTTATCTTACGCTGTGTAGATCAGACAGAAATGGGTCCTGTATAATCTGTATGGCATGTTTTGCAATCGAATATTTAACTACATTATCTTGAGTGATATTTATTAACCGGCTATCGTTTCAAACGAAACAATATAAATGTCTCTTATCGATGCAAAGTGGTTGCGTTTTCTTATGGTAACTATCACGCGCTTTTACATATGTTGCTAAAGGATTTTACCAACTAGAGGTGTTGGGTCTAAGGGGTACAATTGCTGAAATCAATTGAAGAAGATGAATTAAATAAATCAATGATGAATGAATATCCAACAACCTAGCTCACAATCTTGCTTCTACTTCACAAAATGAAGTTACATGAAGTCCTTTAAAATGTCAGAATGATAAAGTATGGATAACAGTATTATAATGAGTATGCTTGAAGAACAAATCAATGCCAGTACAAGTAGCATTACTATTGCTAGTCCTGGGTTTTGTTGGAAAAGACGCTAATACAAAATTAAGATTAACAATAAGCAAAAAACAATAGCATGCGTATGATGTACTAGCTCAAACGTTTTAAGTATTTAATACAATTGTAACGTGTAGGGACAGGAGGGTATATCAAGCAACTATATAGTAATAATACAGATTTAATATTGCTAGAACAATATTTATTGTTCTGACTAAGGCAATGTTAATGTTATGAGTATATATATATATATATATATATATATATATATATATATATATATATATATATATATATATAAAGATAGATAGATAGGTAAATAGATAGATAGATAGATAGATAGATAGATAGATAGATAGATAGATAGATAGATAGATAGATAGATAGATAGATAGATAGATAGATAGATAGATAGATAGATAGATAGATAGATAGATAGATAGATAGATAGATAGATAGATAGATAGATAGATAGATAGATAGATAGATGGATGGATGGATGGATGGAAGGATGGATGGATGCATGGATGGATGGATGGATGGATGGATGGATGCATGGATAGATAGATAGATAGATAGATAGATAGATAGATAGATAGATAGATAGATAGATAGATAGATAGATAGATAGATAGATAGATAGATAGATAGATAGATAGATAGATAGATAGATAGATAGATAGATAGAGGGATGGATGGATGGATGGATGGATGGATGGATGGATGGATGGATGCATGCATGCATGCATGCATGGATGGATGGATAGATGGATAGATAGATAGATAGATAGATAGATAGATAGATAGATAGATAGATAGATAGATAGATCGATAGATCGATAGATAGATAGATAGATCGATAGATCGATAGATAGATAGATAGATAGATAGATAGATAGATAGATAGATAGATAGATAGATAGATAGATAGATAGATAGATAGATAGATCGATAGATCGATAGATAGATAGATAGATCGATAGATCGATAGATAGATAGATAGATAGATAGATAGATAGATAGATAGATAGATAGATAGATAGATAGATAGATAGAGGTAAATAAAGACACATAACGAATGGAATAAGCTAAGAAGAAAAGATGAGGAGTATACCAAGAAAAACGAAAAAGAAATCGAACTGATAAAGAAGTAAGACATGCAGGCATCACCTCTACATCATTTGCCTCCATCATACAAATGAAAATGATTAACTATCTCCTGTTCTCCTTGATTAAGCGCTACTCCTGACGCCCATGCAGCAGCGCAATACAGATGAGCTATACACGCTTATGTATGTCACAGCCATACTCATGTAATCAAACTCCTTTTCGTCTCCCGTAGATAATTTTACTGATGAAACCCTTCTCATTTTTACTCTTGATTCCTTTCCGGAGGTGTTTTAAAGATTTTCGCTTCGAGTATCTGCCTTCATATTATCTATATCATTATCTACCCTTTTTCAGTTGATAAGATCTATGATTAATTCTTTAGTAATCTGTCCATGATGGCACTCACAGACAAATTGTGATGCAAGTATGATTCTTCTCGCCCCATATGGACACTCATAGTTTAATTGTATTAGTCTTCTCCGGTAAGGAATGTAATTAATGTGTATTATGTACTACTGACAGGGGTATGTTTCTCGTGGCTGTCTTGAAATACTGTAATAATTATAATAAATATTGTTGATCGTGAATGTTTTCTCGGTTTTGCAGTAACTAATTCCATTCCAGTGCCGTTCATTATCTTGAGAGGGCTGCTAAAGTTGGAGAAAGAGGTCTGAGTCAGTAACAAGCTGCCGTTTCTCAAATCACGAGTTACTGACAGCATTGCAATGGAGATATACCCAGTCATAGTTCTTCCACTGAGAGGAAGACATGTCGATTCATGAGTATATCCTGAGTTTGCTATGGACACGATGTTCTCTTATAATGATTAATAAAGGCCTAACTCACTTATGATTAGTAATGGTGACATATGGGGAAATCTGCTTGCAGCAAACGTGCACCGTGTAGCCTCGAGTCCAGATAAGAGCGTACTTCTTGTCGTTATTCTTGACTCAGTATATCAATTTCTCTCATCCCCGAATCAAAAGATGTAAAGTCCTAGAATAAGATGATGAAGGATGTATGTTCTCTAAAATCTTTAGCGACGGCATTATACTTTGGCATTATACTTTGGCATGCCTGGAAGTAAATACCGGAGAAGACAACATATTTAGACTATCACGGACCGAGGATAAATCTGCACAATCTCGAATAATCAGAAATATCTCTTTCCCGCTCAAAAGTTATCTTGGAGGAAGAACATCATTCATATATTTGCCTGTAAGATTGATCACATGAATGTACCATGGGTACTGTAAACAAACTGATAACCATAGTCCACGCTCAGATCTACAGTATGACATATGATGACGATGTCACTAAATCTTCTGTGGTAGTGTGTCTATTAATCAACAGTCCAAGACACTTGTATTGCAGCCTCGTCAACCTACAATCAGCACAGTTAGGCGGAAGTCCTGAAAACATTTTCACTTATAAATATCACCTATGAGCCTAACACAAGTGACTAATAAGTGGAGATGATTTTTCTCCTACTTATTACAGATTTCGGACCTATCTCCAATTCGCTAAACTCTGTCGACAATCATAGTATACTCATCTAACTCATTCTTGCCTGAGAGAAAATCATATGGGCATCCATGATCAGGAAAACATAACATTCCAATGCCAATGCTGTTTCGGCATTCTTCTATATGAAGAGAGTTTTTCCATTGTGGCGTTATCGATCTTCCTACATGTGCCATGAAGAGCATTATCTACTAAGGTTCTCATATCGAGTCCCAACGCAAATCGATTCAGGAAGAAATCTGCGATACCTTTGAAGTACCTGCTTGTTGAATTTGCTGAAGAATGCTCTAGTGGCCTCCGCAAACTGCTGATAACGATTCATGCCTGGCGCGGAGATCTGATTAGGAATAGATTCGATGATCACGGATACTGATTTGATCAGAGGATTATAGAAATACGCCGTAGTATCACTATTAAATGTCTAGTTAGCAGCAGGAATTCCTAAGTTAGTTATTTATTAGCAGAATTCATCATTGTTCCGAGATGTTGGAAAACACTGTCAGGTGGTGGTGCGGGTCATCTCACAGTTTCTGGGGGATATTCATGTCGATGACCAGGGAATTCTCCTTCTCAGAGGTGTTCCTGATGGATTGACGTACTCGGAAATAGTGGCCATGTATAAAAGGACAGCTGATGTGTATGATCACCTCACAGAAAATTATGGTTAGATAGAGAAACCGAAGCAGAAATTAACACGTAGAACATTGTTAGAGAATAAGAGTATTGATATCGGATTAGAGCTCAAGGAATTCCGAAAGGTAATCAGAGACCTGAAGCAGACCTAGATCAAGGAAGAAGCTATTTCTTCAGTGCTGTGAGATAATTTTACTGCAGAGCATTTCGCTAAGAGTTTTGCTTATATAGTGACTAGAATTAGAGCTGATATTCGATCCAGATATAAACTCATCGCTGGGGTCACAGCCGCTCTGGGATTTCTTGTTTCCATCGACATCATAATGTTCAAGCGGCTACAATTGCTTCACTCAGATCGTCTGTGGTCACTTCTCTGTGTTCACCAGTACCAATGTCAGCTCCCATTCCACCAGGACCAACTCCAGTCCCGACTCCCTCTCCATTGCTATCCTTACACAAAAGGTAAGCATTCGTGCTTTAAGGATTGACAGACCAAGTTGAATGACTGGCTGATAAAATGGCGGGATATATAGGCTATGCTCTGCTTTCAAGTATACGATCCATCCTGAGTACTTTACTAAAGGCGGCTGCAGAAGTGGTAGGACTTATCACATGAAATATTTGGTGTCTAACATCATAACTGTAGTTACATCGATTACTACTTACTACTCATGGTCAGTCAGCAGAAAGAAGAGGACGACTATGAAAAAGAAGACATATATATTGTGAAACAGACGTTGTGGAGATAGGTCCGAAATCTCTCCTGCTTATTAGTTTTCGGACCCATCTCCACTTCATGGGTTAAGCAGATAAATTATTGACTTCCATTCTAGGTCGGAGACTGAGCAACGACTGTCTTTCATGACGATGATGTGTAGAATCTCAATGTGTCAGTTCTGTCTGTACGATTTCTCGACCTCATCTGGAGGGAAAGTTTCATCAGCTGTGGGACAAGAGAGAATATCATAGCATCTAGAGGTGGTAAAGTCTCTGATAGACCAAGGACGAAGAAGCGAGTTGTCTGCCGTTGTATCCTTGGCTATTCACAGAGCTATCACAGCGCCTAAGATTATTGTTTTAGCTCGTTGCCTCCGATAATTAGGCATTATATTTTCTCGATAAGTCTCGCATGGAAATGCCTTTGCGGATCAGTTATAAACGCTTGATGATAAACTATGACATGGATAAGTCTTTGTAGACTACTATGTGGTATAAAATGGTAGGGAACTACTGCAACATACATAACAAGCTATACATGGTTGGAGTCTGTTAGGTTGTCCCGGAGACAATGTCCACAATTCAGGAGGAGCGACTACTAATCGGCAGGTCATAATGCCTGATTGTGTGGCTGAAGCGATAGAACAACTGATGTCTTTTGCTGTAAATCAGATCAAGTTTCATTTTACTGAGCCACAACGGTCTATTTTATCGGCCTCCATTTCCAAACCGAAGGAAAGAATAATATGACGAGATCAGCCCTCCAGTATAATGTCTTTTACACAGTGATGATTACCTTCTATGAGATGTAGGTCACTTTGCCCGATAAGTCTATCCCATCGGAATGAAATGAGTTTAATTATCATTATGATTCTGAAGCATACAATCGATTTGGATTAAATACCAACATTATCAATTGGAGAATCAAACATTGATATAATTCGAGTCTTTCAAGAGAAGTCAGGGGTACTTCGACGTCTAATATGGACTGAGTTCAAGACCCCCTTTGGTTTTATTGTTCCCATTCACGTTTTAGCGATTTCAGCGCACAGGTTACGGACCATGAGTTCATCGATTATATACAGCAGCTGGAAGAATATACCGTGGCTGGATTTGTGTACTCCATTACAACTAACAGCTATCTATCACCCCAGCTGGATGATGACTCAGAGTCTTTATAACTATGTTTACGCACTCATGACCTCTGGGGTAACACTGATTAGAGTCACTTCCTCATGAAATATTATCACGCTCGAGGTTTCTCGAGATGTCTTTGCAGCTTGTATATAAGAATCACAATGATGTGTGTTCTGAAATATCTCACTAGGAGTTTGTCAAACAGTTGGGTCTTAAGCTGGATTTCAGTATAAAAAATAAACTTCCTCAGATCCCACAGGAATCACTTACATAGCAGATGAGGATCGTAAAAAACGATCACCACAGACCGACCAGCAACAGCATCTTCTGACTCAGGATATCGAGGAGACTGGTAAATATAGCTCCTTTTCATCAGACGATTTACGAGCGGACTGATTCAGATTAAGACTGCCTGTATCATCATGCTGGTAATATCAGATATTATCATCATACTAGTTTCTTGATTAAGGCCCGGTAAGATCATCATACAGCCATCATACTCAACCTGTTCTTTAGCGATGTGACTTCTGCGACTACCATCTCGCTGGATAAACCCATTGATATTCGGGATCAGAATTATATCTTATCGCTGAAGGAGTTTTCCTAGGTCATGCGATAGTATAACATTCTTTCAGTATCTACTCTGGATTATAATGTGGGAGGTAGCACCATCAACTATCCCTTTGAGCTTTCTTACTATAAAGTAGAGATTCTCACAGCCAAAATAGCTGCGTTTATCACGGGGTTCATGATACAAGTAGATATTTCCTACCCGCTGAAGCATCTATTGAAGTAGAAGGCGAAATATTAAAAGCAGATAATATTGAATATAACACTGATGTTAGTATTTGTTTTGTTAATAATGTTATTATGGCGTTATTTGATAGCGCTACATACTTGATCGACGGAAGAAATATTAAATAATTCAGAAAGACATTGACGTTCCTACAACAATACTTGGCCTTTCAAGATACAGTGACGATTATTTAAGATCAGCTGGTCCATCAATGATGTTTGTAAAAGATACTTCTAATTCTCCAGAGCACCAACACTATGAAAAAGGACGACCACAGAACTTTGACAGAACGCCAATGGAGATGTACAAAGCATGATTATCAATGTAGATCCATATTTCAATGTAGGATTTAGATTACGTCTAGCGATGTTAAAAGGAAATTGAAGAGTATTCTCACGCGTGATTCCACTGTCATATATCTTTGGATTCTCTAGAAATGTCAGAAAGGTCATTTTTGTAGCCAAACACGTACGCAAGGCTACAGACGATGATGCAATATGGAGACCCGCCTGTGATGCAGGTAGAGTAAATTTTTCCAAATTTTCATTGTGGATGTCAGTATAAACTCCATCAATATCTGAAGCAAATCGGTCCTTTCAAGGTGGTAAATCAATGTTGTCATGGTTAACGATGACCAAAGATGCTATCCAGAGTAATATTAATGGTTTCAACTTCAACGACTATAACAGGTATTCTCAGATATATTGCTAAGAAGAAAGCTAAACATGCAAATGATAAATTGCGTGAGTATATGATAAATTTACACACATCAACAGCAACCTATTATAAACTATTTGGGTATATCTCCACGTACCTGTGATGGTAAAATATCTGAGGATAATTTCGCAACGATGATGAAAACCTACGATGAAACATTCAGAATCGTTAGCGATTCTGGTGACAATAACCAACGTAAAAAATGGAGAACTAAACAATAACAATAATAATAATAATTACAACATCTGAACTTCGTTCGGAGATTGAGTCTAGAGAGTTTTTACAGCAGATCGTCACTAATACAACATGGTCAAAAACTACGATGATATCCGTAAGTTCGACCAATCCTGAATTTAGCGTTAACTTTCCAAAAGCAAATGCAGTAAAAGAGATAGCATTAGCTCAGTTACAGGTTTATTATAGCTGGCCTAATATTAGATCAAAACCATTTGGTCGATTACAGCCAAATAATTCATTAGTATTTGCAAATAAGAATAAACCTGATGTAACTCCCGACTGGCAAGTAGTTAGTATTCCAACTAGCAGTTATCAAATAAAACAGATTATTGATGAATTTCAATGTAGAAATAAATATCTTACAGGAAAATAATTTAAAACAGCAATTACTATTTACGAAGCAACATTATCGTCGGTGATTGAAATAAATTCTCCTAATTATTCTGTAGATATTTATCAAAGTTTGATTAGATCAGAACTAGGATGGCTGAAACTGCATCAGCTTATCAATTTCCAAGAGATCCACAGTGATCCGACTTCACCATAGATGTTAAAATATTTATGCAACTTCCAGAATATCGAAAAACGTATCCATTCATAGAGATTGCGCATGCTTATCGTGGTCATAAACATTATACTTTTTATAGATACATGGACACGCATACACACACATACATACACCACACATACTAAACATTATTCTAGAGCCTCCTTGATATCATGTGTACCTTTCATTTGCTCTTCCAAATGAGGCACACCTACATGCACACATACACACATACACACATACATACATACACTACACATACTACAAATTATTATAGATCCCTCTTGATAGCCTGTCTGCCTTTCATGGAGTTATTTTTGCCCTAAGTCTCTCTTGTGACTATTATTGACACTCCATGTTATGTTTCTTTTTTAAAAACATTCTTTATGAATGTTTTTATTTGGGCCCTTCAATGAGAAACAAAGCTCTGGCATGCTACTGATTATTTCTGCAATTAAATAATTTAAATAATTTAAATATAACGGAATAGATTTGTCTGGTAATCTTGATCCTCCCTGCTGTATAATGCCATACAATTACAGTTACCTTGTATTGTGGTTTCATATACCTACGACTTTAAACCCACGCGATAAATACAAAACACATTCATCACGTTTTTCTTATCGTGATGAGTATGTGAAACCTTGGGCATTGCTACACTCCCCACCAATAAAATAATTTTTGGTAAATCCAGAACCATACATACCGGCATATGCCAGTGATGGTAACTGAACTGGGGACCTTCAGTACAAGAATCCAGCATTCGTGCATTGAACAACAAAATTCAGTTACAAATATACGCTCGAAAGCTAATATAGAGCTATTACTAACACGAGAGCATTATATTTCTAAGCATAATATTTCTCATTTTTTCTTCTCATTTTTATAAAAGAATCTAGAAATTTATGATTTTATTAAAATATATCACCACTTGTACGTATAAAACGATTAAATTATGTAAACACATGTAATATACATACAGTGGAAAATCAATAATTGCTAAGTCATCCAAACCCACATATCTGTTTGACTGTATATATATATATATATATATATATATATATATATATATATATATATATATATATATATATATATATATATATATATATATACAATGAACAGTGAAAATATTTGTGATATTATTTCTGGAGTTAACAAATTAAAACACAACGGAAAAGATTTGTCTGGTAATCTTGATCCTCAAAAGATTATGTGTGATTTTAAATCATAACAGCAGAGAAAATTTCAAAATAAATTCACATTACTTTCAAATACCGATTCGTAAAATCAATTTATACAACTATAATTCTATGTTAGAATCTTTAGCAATGATATATGACTCATAGGTGAAGCTATTTCTACCTCTTTCTCGTTTAGTCGAAAAGACAAAAATTGCAGTCTCACTAATACGAAAGAAGAAACAAAAAAGATAGACAATCGTGTAAAACAATTGAAAAAGATTATTTGATTCTGTAATAAATGGCAGCGAAACTGACTACAGCTATAATGAAGTGGACCTATGACGTAGTCAGGAACTGTAGTTGTATCTAAACAAAACCCTTGGCAAGATTGACATGAAGTAAAATAATGCTGTCTTGACTTAAGAATACACATTTATTTGACGTATTCAAATATTATCGGCTGATCATATTTTATTGAATATGCAGATTTTCGTATATGATCCGCTACACGTTTTACTGAAGGAGAGTTGATAGCGAAATATTTGGCAGCTTTATTTATCGAACTGAATATTATTTTAGCCTGTCTGTATATTCCATCGTGATTTATTTCGTTTTGAGTCTCATTAGTCTGAGTCAATATATATATATATATATATATATATATATATATATATATATATATATATATATATATATATATATATATATATATATATATATATATTATTTGTCTAAATCATTCTTTTGTACTCTACTCAGAGAATCCCTTTTTATCTTTATAGGAGGTTTACCTGCAGAGGTATATTTTTGTAATAATAACGATTCAGTTCATTATATTTTTTACTGCCACATTTTGCACATATTTGTGTCTTTCCTCTAACTCCAATACCACATTGAACATATGGTTTTGGTCTTGTACTTCCATGTTTGATGCTCTGCTTATTTGTTTGCTCATGGTTTATTACAATAAGAAATATGTCCAATTCGCATCCATACACAATTATTTCCTGTTTGAATCAATATGTATGTATGTATGGATGTAGGTAGGTATGTATGTATGTATGTATGTATATATATATATATATATATATATATATATATATATATATATATATATATATATATATATATATATATATATATATATATTCCATTACAATATTCGTCTTGATTATAATAATGGGGGTATTATCGGCAATTGAACCATCTGTTCCTAGATTTGAGTCTTGATAAACTAAGACTACCAGAATATAAATTTTGTGTTTCGATGCAGGATCTAGCTTTGACGAATACAGATATAACCAAGAGTATCCGTTTAGCCTAAAAGGAATTTCATGACGATGGTGTTGCTCATGTGTGGTCAACTTTCAGAGTTGGATTTACTGTTAATATGATGAATGATGAACGAGAAAATGTAATTATTAATCATCTTCATAACCAAAAATATGTTATTTTAATAAAATTTATTGTAGAGACAGATGATGATATTTGGATAATTTGTGATAAAAGAGATCCCGTTCATATACAGTCGGAAAATAATATGGTTTTATTAAATAATAAATCAAAACCTGGAATACTGACTGGTATTGATAGACCGTACTACGAAAGAGGTTACCAAGTAACTGCTGTAGAGTCTATGTAATTTATTTGCTGAATGATAAACCTAACGTTGCGGATGTCACACCGATGAGGCTGTCAGATTTAAGAATAAACTGTGTAGCTGAATGTGTTACAAAATATTTCACAAATGCGATACGTGGTAATGGCTTAACAGATATACGGCGTAAATCTACTGTCGATGATAAATTCATTTTCTCGTTACGCTGTTAGAGTCGCTAAGGTTTCATTTTATATACATTATTATATAAAGATTTATTAAAACCTCTACTTGGTAATGGTGAGTGGGGATAAAACAAGAAAATGTTCTCAGTTATTCTGAATCTGCTGATGTTGAAATTAGGGAAATATTTTTAAAAATAATAATAAAATATCAAAGTCATCTTCACCATCTGTGTACGATCCTGTGGCTAGACATAAGACTGTTTGTCTTCATGAATGTGGAGAGTCAGGTAAAACAACTCGTGAGATTAAAATAATTATGAATAACTATTCATATATGATTGTTGTGACACCTACACATAAACTTGCTAGAGAAATAAAAAAACGAGAATTAAATTCGTGTACATATCATAGTTTATTTAGATGGTGCGGAGACGCATGGACTCCTGAGCGAATGGGTGAAAAATATATAACTAAGTATATCATATGGGACGAGATAGACACTGTGTCGTTAGAAATAAAAAATAAACATTTCTTGAATGGTTATTGACTAAGAATACTGTTGTGAATATGTGTGGCGATCATGGTCAACCAACACCCGTTGTTGGAATTCTCCACATGAATGACTAAAGAATAATGTAAATTATTACGAGGAAATGAATGATGACCATAGGTCCACTGATGAGCCGCTGAATGAGTTTAATAGATTAATCAGACTACAGCCCAAAAAATATAATGTGATATAATGCGTAAAGTAATTCTAAAGACAATTATGAATTATTTTTGGACTTTATGGAGACCCACTGATTTGATAGTCGTAAGTAGAAATATAGTTCGTGATGAACTGCAAAAGAAATTTTTACGTTAGATAAGGAAAAGTTTTCCAATCTACCTGTATCATAATGTTATTCCCCAGCAAATACTCGAAGACAAAATATTGAAGTTGAAATTCCTAGTGGACATACTGACAGTGCCCAAGTACAAAAGCTTGAATTGGATGGCATTGTTTTGGTCGCTATTGATGTTGTTGAGAGCGCATTGAGCATGGATAAATCGCTGTGGACGTTAGGAAACGCTATAATGATTCACTTTTTACAGGTATTAACTATCTCTGATAAAAATATCTGGACTGTAGATGATCGAATTGAATCGTCAAACTTAGACTATATTTTAGTATCTCGCGTTCAGAAGAATAACTCAACTACATAGGTTTGTTATAGAATACGTGATAACTGAGAAGAATACTGATGACCTTGTTGTCACAAAGAAAAAGGTAGTGTCTTATAGGCAGTGTAAGAAAAAATTCTTCCTGAATTTGATATTGATAATGAATTTATTATAACACCAAGACAACTACAGAATAATCGCTGTCCAAGCTGTAACACAATAATGTTATGGCAATATTCGAATAATAAACCAAGAAAATTTACCTTAGATAGAATTAATAGTGATATTGGTCACACACGTGAAAATGTAATTCTGACTTGTCTTGAATGTAATCGACGTTGAGGCGCTGGACGCCCTGGTGTTAATTTACATAAGTGAACGCTGTGGTAATTGTGCATCTGCAGGAATTGTTCACGTACAAATCCACGTTGAGGTGCAGTAGAATCTAGTATGTATACGGCAGGTCTTCAAGTGGATCCAACCACGCTAGAAATTGTATGTGTGGTCACACTCCACATAAGGTCAGTAGCTCGTTTCTTTCAACCCTCAACCTCCCCTGGTTCGTATAAATATCTCACAATTACATTACTTAATACTGGTTGTTCACTTCATTGTACGTTATCGCTACGTGGTATATATTTTTATATTGCATTAGAAGGCTTCATGGAAATTGCACGAGTAATTTCGTTACTAATGCAGATATCACACTTGTTAACCTTGCAACCCATTCACAAGATCTCTCACCGGAGATAAAGTCATTAGATATTTTCTTCGCGTATTGATATCCAAATAACCGCTCAGCAAGTGTTCAATTAAATATTTCAACAATTGCTTGATCACACTGAATTTCAGTATGTCCTCGTCTGTTGTTAACGATATATTTATTCATCAAAGATAATAGTGCACCAATAAATTCTTTGCCAGGATCAACTTGTAATATCTATGGCCATCGTAGAACGTTGATAAATTCGTTCAAATGAGGATATAACTTTAGACGCTGTCTTTGTTGATAATGATTCAGCTACTATATATCTACTTGCAACGTCAACAATAGTCAATGCGTATTTGTACGTGCGTGACTTTCGTCCAGGTGTTTTAATAATATTGTGTGGCAAAAACAAAATATCTGCTTGATGAACTTCGTTAGGAACACTGACATCAAAATGTGCATATTGAATTGTTTTGGGTGGTTTCAGATAAATATGCCATATTAACTGTCGTGCTAACCAATTTCCAGCAACAGAACGTGAAACTTTTGCTGCTTTAACAAGTTTAGTGATCGCAGCTTTGCCTCTTCAATACATTAATGAATAGATTTCATTATTATAATCATATAATTAATTACCAGACCCTAGCATTATTTTACTTTTCGTAGCGGATTTTATCAGAAAACTAGCGCATTTTTCTCTGAGAGATTTATTATGTATATAATTTAATGCATGAATCAATTTCACATCTGCAAGATGCCGCTGCAGCAAATCGTTACTTTTATAAGCAACGTCATGAATATGACATACTTGATCAATATTATTTATTGGATGCTCTCCTGGTTTTAATTGGTCTTGATCATCATGTCGGATATCAGGTCGAGTACCAGGACCACAATATTTATATCCTGGAAGGTGTTTCTCACCGGTGTATTTAGCCCATGGTAATCCAGGTAATTTTCTTAAAGAAACATTAATATCTCCACCAGTCCTTTTTCCTAAATCAGACATGGCGATAAATTTATATTTTTGTGTACCTCATTTTACACATTCCCCTGTTAATGCACGTCGTTTATTTTTCGTTATTTTTCGTTGTCAATCCAGTGGTGGTGTAGATAATCTACATCGAACACAGTATAGATTCGTGTTATTAATAATATGGATACTATAATTGAATTTTCGAAGACAGGAACACAGGAACCAGTAAACACCATCCAGCGTTACAAAATTCGATAAGGATGATTATAATAGGTCCATAGGTAAAACACAATTATTATTAAGTTTAATAATGATATGGTTGAGATGGAGGAAAATATATTTAATAGCACCGTCTGTAGATGAACTGCATTGTTAGGAAGTACTTAAGGATTTTAACGAGAAAGCGAAATCAGTTAGTAAAGACGGTGACGATATTATTGATTTTATCATAGATATTGATGAAGCCCCATCTGTAGATGACTTAGATGGATTCATTATTAATCTCGTAGTATCTGCTGATGTGATGTTGAACAAACAATCAAGTCCAGCTAGAATATTTTCCAGATGTAGACATAAAAATACTGACATGATTTTTTACTCAACGATATTCACAGACACCAAACGTGATAAGAGATAACTGTAATCTTTTGGTTGTGTTTAATGGGGTTGATAAATATACTCTACACAATATTTATTATACTTGGTGTATTGCCGGTTCTTAACCGTATGGAAATAGAATAGTTAGAGACTTTGATTTAGCGCTAGTGACCTTATTTTTTAAGCCAGTTGTTGTAACATTTTTAGTTAAAGGACTCGAGCAAAAAGTTGATGGGTTCACTGTCCCTTCTGCTACAAGTCCTATCACTAAAACGTACTATAAGAATCTAGGTCCGAGTCCCGACGACTATCAAATATGGAGAGCGATGACGTCAGATGTAGTACAATGTAAGAATATCAACAATTCCTCAGTTGAATCACAGTCTGTGTTTCCGAATAATTCCAGAATAAATTTCCATGCATATTTTTCAGAATGTTTTTATAGATGGGTCAACTTGTCGAGTTTATAGGGGAATAAATTATTAAATCCTAAAATCAGACGAAGGATAAACAATCTAGCAACAAATTAAAACATACACCTTGTTCCTTCAACGTTTTGAATGACTCTGAAAAATATTAGGCTTGCGTATTTAGAACGCTAATACCTTATTTGTTTGGTCTCGCAAGATTGGTCACGAGGTTTCTTACTATACTATTTTGCCACGTACGCAGTATGAACCCACTTAAAAACCAATCAAAGAAAGGTTGGTTACAAACAATGATCACGCAAAGAAAGTAAGCCCGTGATACTAGCCAATCATTTTAACATCCTGTTGACATTATTACCAGGGTATGACGGACTCACTGTTAATTATTATGTATTACTTCTTCGCCTTGAAGAAACAAACTTTGTGATAAAAAAATATCCCACTGCTAAAAATAGAATCCTGAATCCTAAATTATTTGGTGCTTATTTAATTTCTTGGAGAAATAACACACCGGGTGATCAACTTCATTACTGTCTTTTTGAATTAATACTGCTCCAACCCCAACTTCACTTGCATTCACAGAGAATTTAAAAGACTTATCGAATCGAAATTTGTTGCTGTTAGAAACGGCTCACTTTTGGGTATTGCTTTCAAAATATCGAAAGCTTCCTGACATTTTTCGGTCCAGAAAAACTTATTTAGGTTGCTTGCCAAATTTGTCAGTGGCTCTGCAACATTGGAAACATTTGAACAAAAATTTCGATAGTATCCTGCCATAAAAAACAATCGCATTAATTCTTTTTTATTGACAGACACGGGAAAATCAGAGATAACCTTCACATTTGCATCAATAGGTTTGACTTGACCATGTCCCACAATATGTCCTAGGAAAGTTACACAAGCACGGCGGAACTCACTTTTAGATAAGTTGTCAAATTAGCATCAGTGTGTATTTCAAAGAATTTCTAAATCGTGGCTAGGTGTCCTTTCCAGGTGTCATTGTAGATAATGACGTCATCAATATAAGCATCACAATTATCTAGTCATCAAGCGTTGAAACGTACCTGGAGAACCCTTTGTCCCAAACGGCATTAATAATTTATACTAGTCGAGTCGATCTGGAGTCACAAACGCCGAAATTTCTTTCGCTCTTTCCGTAAGTGGAACTTGTCATAATCCTTTAAGAAGGTCAAGTTAGGTGACGTAATTGGCATTTATTATATATCAATGCAATCATCGATCCTTGGTAACTAAATGAATCTACTTTTATCACGCTGTTCACCTTCCCATAATCAGAGCACACACGGAAAGTTTTATCCGGTTTAGGAACAAGTATGCATGGTGAACTCCAATCACTTTTACTTGGCTCTATGAAATCGTTCTCCAGCAAATACTGAATTTCCTTTTTCAAATATTTCTGATTGAGAGGGTTCATCCTGTATGAGTGTTGTTTTACAGGTTTTTATTCAACAATTCCAAGGTCATGAAAATTTTTTTGTCCTCCTTGGAATATCAGGAAACAAGTGCTCATATTTTAATAATAATTAAGTTAATTTCTTTCTTCTTCTTGAAAATGCAAAATTTTCTTGTCTAGATGTTTCATAATTTCCGAATTCCGAAGATTTGATGCTTCAAGTTCAACGGTGTCCAATTGACTTTCTTCTCATAAATCCTCAGTTTGTGGGACAGGTACCACTAAACTAATTGTATGGTTTACTTGGCTATCTCTCAGCGGAACTATTCTCAAAAGCAGAATTGTGAGCAGACAACTTGATTTGACAAAATATGTGTAAGTGAGGGACTACTTCTGATGCATTTTTTGAATTTCTTATTGCTGATTTAAAAGATTATGAAAAGATCAACCTCAACTCGGACAAAATCACTTTTGCGATTTATCATATTATAAGTAACAGTTCTATTATGTGGAGGATACGCTGTAAACAATTGCCTCTTAGCTCTATCAAGAAAAGATCCAACTGAAGGCTTCCCAGAAGATAGTCGAATATCTGGTGAAGATTAGTAAAAAAAAACCCACCATAAGTATTTAAGTGCTTAAGGTACAACAAGCCCAAAAAAGCAGCTTGAGGACATGCGTACTAGACGATTTAGCTTCGAAAAGTACATGGTCTTATTACGCAGCACCTGACTGATCTCGAGTTAACATTGAAGGAAAAAAGTCTTTAAGTCCGGACACAAAATCGGATTCCGACTACGAGCAATGTTTAGGTGAAAAGGAATGGCTAATTTTGTAATTTATGTGCAATGTTGACCGACAAGTGATTAAATACGCAATGAATATTAAAGGTTTGTAACGCCATCAAAATGCATTCATTAACTCATTAACCTCTTGAGTATATTGTCCTTCTCGCCTGAAATGTGAGCATTTAAAACATTTTGGGGACTATTTTTCAATGCATCCTATTACATGGACTTCCAAGGGATTTCCGGTTAACCTAATGCCTAGTTGTGTTAGAAATGTCCTTTTGCATTTGCTATTTAGCTCACGCATGAAAAGAAAGGTTAAAGTTGGGGATTTATTTTTGTTTTGCTTAATGGACTAATTATTTTCGTATCCAGACAACTTTTTACTCCATATGCCAATCTTACACTACTTTTTGAAACTGTTCGCCTGTCTGTGGGGATTTCAGACTGGTGTGCCTTAGATCTCAGGCCAAATTTATCAAATCCAGACAGAAAATCGGATTTTGTCTATGGTTGGAAAAGATTAACTGATATAAGAGAATGAAACCCATCCTCGATTTCAACCACATCGACGAAAACTTATCGGTAGAGAAGCATCACGAACTGGAACCGTGTTATCTCCATTACCGTCGAAGGGGCTACGTGTATAAACATGAGTAGAAACTCGTATCGAGCGTCATTTCGAAGATACCTCTTGCAGTAACTGCCACTAGAGTGATTTTCGCGCGAGCGATGACTAATCAAATGATATTGATTTTGTCCAGCGCTTCAATGGACATGCAGACTAATGAAACGTCTCAAGCCAAGACTGGAAGCCAACAAAAACATCACGAAGCAGGCCATGCTTTCCTGTCAGAAAATGGTCAATAAAATGGGATCCCACCCGCGTGTAGCTAACTTTTATACGCAGTACATGATCTGGTGTTGAGTCCAATCATCACTCTTACATGCCTAGGATTTGAAGCAGTGGTTCCAGAGGCTGGTGATGACATAACTTTTCGCTCGTCACTTGACCTTGAAACGTTCCAATCACAGCGACGTTTCTAATGACTGTTCATCCCGTTTCACCGTATTTTCCGGCCAGAGATACATCGAGATCGGAGTCTTTCGCGTGTTTAGAAGACTCCACAGAAGCTAAAGGAAGTACGCATAAACTCATTTCACCCATACTGAGATTTACCAGTCATCGTTCTACCTGCCAATGATAATTTTGTCAAAGCGAACATATTCACGTGAGACCATATCTCAGCATTAGCAGCCGGAGGAGTGGTCACAATCTCACCCGGGGAGATTGGTGAGATTGTGACCTCTCCTACTGAGCTAACCAAACATATAATCACCAGAGCAGCGCAATTTCTGGTCCAATTCATTCGAATTCCTAGTTCCAGATGCGGTCAGAGTATTTAAGGATGACTTGTATCCCATATCAAGAAAGATAAGAAGGTAAGGGGATTGATGAGGCCTAGAAAACTGTCAAACACACTTAGTTTAGGGAACGAAATAAAAGCCAAATATGTAGCTAGACAAATTTGTAAAAGTGTATTTTTCAGTTCTACAGGTACTCAACAAGCCCGCCTCATCCTATGCTAACCTTTACTTCAGAGCTCTTTCAGCTATCAGAATACTGAACACCGTCACTCAGAGTTATGGTACCTCTGCAAGTATGAAAATATATGAGGCTGAAAAGGAACACGTGCGAGCAATTTAAGAGACTACAAATATATATATTGTAGGAGGAAAGTAAACTGAGAGGAAAGGCTTATCGAAGAGCTGCAAAATTATTTCATCTTCCATCTTACATCTATGGAAGAATCTACTGACAAAAAAGGAAACAACGTAGCTGAAGATCCTGCGAAGTAGGAGGAAAAATATCACAAAAGACAGGATAAATGAAGAATAAAGAAGTTTTACAAAGACCAGGTAGATATCTTCCTACAACTCGCACATAGAGAGATGATATCAAAGCTGGAAAAAGAGTTATAGCAACTGACTTATGAAGAGCTCGTGAAAACAGTAGCCCAACTTTTACAACTTCTGGATGCACAAAATAGTTAATAGGTTGATACTGTTATGTATAATTAATATAATTGTTTGATTGTTTGTTAGTTTTAATTTTTTTATTTTATTACGTGCTATTGTAATGTAACTTTGTTTACTGGATGTGACATACATTGTCCAGAAATTCAATTCAATTAACTTTGTTTACTTTGTCAAGAAATTCAGTTCAATTATGTTTGACATGACTGTTGTTTTTTTTCTTTAATTGGCAGGCAACTAATGATAGAAATATTGCATCTAGTTTTTGACCTTGTATCAGAGTCAGTGACAGTTTTGGTAAACAATTTTGCTTTATATTTTTTGATTATTTCTCTTAAGTTAAGTCAAAGGCATTACGTAATAGGAAAAAAATTAACCTTCATCTGGGAATCTGTGTTGTGTCCTAAACAAGTGTATACCTGTTGTCTTAATAGAATATTGGCAGTTGTGCTCCAAAGTAAAGTTATATTATGACCAGTTTGAGTTTAAATTTTATTTCATTGACTTTAAAGTGATTCTTTTAAATGGAAACACATAAGTACTCCAACAACATTCTTGGACAAGGACATTCATTGCAATTTATATCGAATTCAACACTGGAATAATATTTTATGTGATTCAACAAGAAACTATTGACACGTCAACACTATGAAGGTAGAACAGACGTCGTCACCTTCAGTTTTGGATAAAATTAGAATTCGAACTCGGTTTACTTCGGAACATTTTATTATTAAGACTTCTATTTTTAATTATTGGATTACTTTTGGATTTGATTCATAAAAACGTAATTTCCTTTCATTTTACACTTGGTATTCTAGGGAAATATATTATTTGTTTAATTTTACAAAGCTTGTAGTCTTCACTCTTTTCTGTTACTTTTTGTAAGAGCCCAGAACCCTAATAATACCACCTACGGAAGATGTACCTCTGAAAACAAGGTGGTTGTTGAATAACTAAACAAGGTGGTTTTTGAATAAGTAACTAAAGATGAGCCATCTACTGTGCTTAAAACAGTCGATAAGAAGGAACGTGAAATATAAAAAGATGAAACTAACAAATAGGTGAAGAATTTTCAAGACGAAAGACAGGTTTATCGGAAGAGGAAAACAAAACAAATGCAACATCGAGAGAAGGAAAAAGTAAATGGTACATTCTGAGCAGATATGATCTCACAACATTAATGGAGCGAAAAAGAAAGAAGAGCTTCAAAGATGGAATAAGAACTGGAGTGACATCCGTATGGAGACACCAAAGGCAAAGGTCATCATAGAGGCAGCCCCCACTGTTTCCACACTCCTTTTTAGATCGTCTTGCTACTCAAGATACTGATCGCTTCTAAACAAGCGGTAATTGATTAGATTAGGAAATAGTGGAAATCCTCAAATGTCTCATGGATCAATAGCTGGTAATCTTGGATATGTATTGGATTTTGTATGAGGACTTGATACAGAAAACAAATTGATCCGAATTACTCTTAGTCATACTACGCTGTTGTTCGATTCGCGATTGGTCACTTCCACGGTGAGATATAATCTGCGACTGGAACTGCACCAAAATTCGTGGTTTGACATCGCGTTGATCACCGGCAAAACCTTGAACAGCTTATTTAACGTTACCGCGAAAAATCTATTTTCGTTTGTATCGCGCTTCAAGAAAAAAAATAAAAACGATTACGATTTCTGCAGGTGGATACAACATCACGCATATCGCCGACTGATCACGGCTAATGGAGACGTCTCCGCCAATATTAAAATCGAACCCAATTACTCTACGCGTTGTACCTGAATCACACTCGAAAAAGTACATAATAGCATTTGATAGCCCCAACTCGATCTCGTTTAGCCTGGGTACCACTCTCGCACAAAATAAAGTATACGAAGAAGATCTTCCCGTCAATATCATCCATGTCAGCAACTTTTGCTACCCACAGTAGTTCAATAAATCCCGCACGTTTTCGTCATAGGAGGTTGACCGTTTTCTTTATGTTTATTACTTATGTTAATAAATTTATATAAATATTTAAATTGACCAAAATAGAATCTGCATAACACAAACGCAACTTTGTATAAAACCTGACAGTGTTCTTGTCTACCAATTCATAATTATTATAATAAATAAAATTACTACAAAAGTTAATGAAGAACAGACCATGCAAACAAGGCGCTATTTCTTCGCAATATCTGCATGATTTTGGTCAACATCGAACGGTATAGCGAAAGATAATTCAGGTGTCTTGTTTAATTTGCTGACCTCTTTTATTGTCGGCGCAAAGAATGTAAACTCCATAGTTTTCCGTTACTGGTGGCTCATAGTTATGCTTTAGTCACTGTGTGGGAATGTTAAGTTAGCTTTAGCACCGTTCCATTTTTGATATTTGTTCAATCACTTATCTATATCTCATTTGTTTACTTTAAAGGCGACAGAAAGCATCACACATTCACCCAATTTCTATTTTGTTCTAGTAAACAATTCTCGTGAAAAGTTTAGTATTGTCGGAGATTCATATAGGTTAATAATGATTAATAGATAATACTGCATTTGGACTTAA
The DNA here is from genome assembly GCA_016746295.1 of Potamilus streckersoni. NCBI lineage: Eukaryota > Metazoa > Mollusca > Bivalvia > Unionida > Unionidae > Potamilus > Potamilus streckersoni. The sequence goes on along the minus strand of JAEAOA010000605.1, from coordinate 82,905 downwards.
CCTAACTGTATCTCCAGTTAACTGCCCTGTTTTATTTTGGAAACTTCATTAGATTCTGCCACTCGACTACGTCTTGACTAAGTCGCTATTCCTCCCTTGGATGGAATTAGTTGTTATCCTATAGGTTTTGGGAAATGTGTTGTTCCATTTAAGCGTGTTTCTTGTGTGCAAATTACGTGCGTTTGTATGGCAGTTTCTATCAGTTTGAAATCGAACTGGATTAGAGATTTCTCTCCACATATTAATCAAATATTGATAAAAGTGTATTGTAATATATTTGCATATTTTCTGTGCTGGATTTTTTAGGAAGGCTCCAGGGTCTGATTTCGCTATGATATTGAGAGTGTTGTTTGTCTCATACCTTACTATTACCACTATTGAATTTGTTTGACTACAACTATTCCTAGTTCGGTTCTTAATTATGGGTGTTTAAATTTCTTTCTCCTTCGTGAAACTATAAGTGTTTCTTATAGTTACTAATTTGTTGGTGTCTATAACAGTGGGATCATGTGTTGACGTAATCTTATTTGTGTATTTTTTTATCTTGGTAATTCCTTACTTCCTTGTATAATAAGTGTTTAGCAACAATATACAAATTGTGAAAGCCACCATTTTAAGCCAAATGTTGCAGGGTACTAAAGAAGCAAATACAGTCTTGGGGTATATGGTTTTATTTGCAATTACTGCTTTACTGGTCTTTTGTCTCGCAAGTTTTTAGTATTACGTGCTATCTATCACAATGATTACACTTGAATTCAATTCTGCATTTGATAGTGATGTGCCCTTAACTTTTGCAACATTTTCTGATATATTCTTTGTTTTGTACGGGTATATCTTGTTAGGTCTTAACTTATGTTGGTTTATTGCATAAAATATATTGAACCTTCTTGGCGCTCTCTGTTTATGGTTACACTGCCCTTGCAATTGTGTTACTCCTTTGTCTAACTAGTATGTTTTGCGTCAACTGTATTATGTCTGAGGATATATCTCCTCTTTATGTGGAACATTGACAGTAGGTGAATGGACTACTTGGGGTCATACCACACTTTCACTGTCACCCATATGTTAACGTGAAGGGATGCTATAGGAACATACAGGAAATCCTAATATAAATTATATCATATGTTTAACATCAAATAGGCATTCGAAGGCCAAAGATATTCATAGGTTCAAAAGCGTGTATAAGGTCAAACCAGAATAGCAATGCTAACATTTTTATCTACGTTTCAAGCACGACACATACACAATCCAGCACCAGCTTTTTAATTACTATCCAAACACATATATCCAATCCATCTCCTTCTATTTTCATTACTATTCAAACAATGTCAAGCGAAACAGGTATACACATAGTAATGTATGGCACGTACATTATGAACTTTGGAAGATGCATTTTGTACAGTTTGCAACTGTTCTTTAACTCAAAGCTTCATTTGTTAATATAGTTTCCTCTCAGCATGCTTTAGGTACGAAACAAGATCAGTGTCATACGAGGATGAACACGAGGGTGTACACCGACCAAAACACCGCGCGACGACATTGAGGATGACACCATTTCCATCAAGGTTTTAATGATGTACAATACTTTGCTTCAATCTGATAAACCTTGTGCAGCTCCCACAATTTTGGCATTTTTGTATCCTGTCAATTATTCTGACAAGTAGGTACATCTCTAACACATCGCAGGTGTCAAAATGTGTTTTCCTTTTACCCAGTCCAGTACCTGAAGACTTAGGTGTAACTGTGCATTTTCTGGCATCCTCAGGGAGCTGACATATTCTTTAATACCCTATATAATCTGTCCAGAGTGACCTCTTGTTCTGCTTGGCAGATTTATGTCAATTTTTCTATTTAACATTTAAACTTTTCTTACATTTGATGCTTATTATAATTACAAATTTGATTCCTTTAAGCTGTTGCCAACTTTGAAAGCATTTAAATTACATCTACAGTCAAGAGCACATTCGAAACAAATTTGTGTAATATAAATAATTAAAAATTTCAGAACAAATTTTACTGCATGAAACAATACAATAAATAAAAGTTATTACACATTCAGTTTCACACTTATGAGCACACCAGGCTTCAAAATTGTACCTTGCCGACATCCAACAGTACATGATTTCAAATAGCAATACTACTACATTGAAAATATACCTTTCTGATGATATATTGGATTCCCTACAATTTGCTGCAAAACGTATAAACATAACACAAACCAGAATTATCCCCCTTGATGCTGACAACAATTAGGAAGATATTACGAAAAGATAGTGCCCTGTTTGCATATTCAGCTTGCCAGTGTCTTTCGTGACAAGTTGCTTATTGTAAGAAACTTGATGAAATTGTATAGTAATGTGAGATTACTTCATGTTTTCTAAACATTGTGGGATGTGAACTGTTCTTTTTATGGGCAAATGCATGCTATGTTTGGATACGTACCTAACATCCCTTAGTTTACAATAGTAATGCACAAAAAGTTGCCAGTTAACCTATGATGAAACCTTATAGGATATATTAAACAATGATATCTTAATTTGCAGCAAACATCTACAGGGGTGTTTGAGTTAAGGTAAACGTGAAATATTACTGAAATGATTATGCATAAAATGGAACATAAATATATGTGGTCTGATGCTAGATAGCACGAATACTAAATGGAGCGTCTATGTACTTTTAACTGCAAGATCATTACATTCCACAATAACATAGCCGAAGCCAAATACGAAAGAAAAATGGTATAGCAACTAAACCAGTTGTCCTGTGGTGGAATGAAGAATGCAATTAATGGTAAGAAAAATAAGCACAGGCCTTAAATAAGTTTCACAGAACAACAAAATGGAGTTGATAGACTAAAGATCTAACTCACGCTCGGTACAAGAGAAGATAAAGAGTATTAGAACTAAAACAAGCCGTTTACTCTAAACATTCTGGGAACCAACAACTAAGTAATGCAGACAACTCAGTATTAATCTTTTTTTTCAACACGATTATCAATGCTGTGATCAGTGAAATTAAAGAAACAATGAAGATAGTTTGAAAATAAATTACAAGAATATATTAACAAGTGAAAATAAGCAAATGGACACAGTAGGATACAAGATAAACAAAGCACTCTAGCATAAATTATTGACAGTAATATTAGAACTAATTAGTGTAAATGGAAAATCAGAAAAAAGCAAAACATATTGAAGAAAGCAGTAGTAATCCTACTCCAAAGCTAACATCATCACTAACAACGGGATTCTTGCTGCCAGTATCAGTCTCGGTTCGTCCTGTTACAACATCAGCAACGTAAACATTGCTAATTTCCACACAAAACTGATATAGTTCACTCAAATAATAAAATATGACACGTTTTCACTCAAATAGTGAAACATGATGTGTTTATAACCAAATAGCAAAATCTGACGAGTTTTCACTCAAATGTGGAAATGTGATATGAAACATTAGGATATATTTGTTGCGTTATAGAACAAACATTCGAGAGATCTTTTCATCCTCAACGCTCTGAAGAATGGCCTGATCTGCCAAAAGCCTTGGTATTTCATCACGTGATGACCTTTATCATCTTCCGGGCCAACGTTACACCCGACAGTAGCACACTGGGCATAACACAACAGAAATTAATCCCACGGCTAATCAACACCTACAACATAATGCATATACGGAGATACAATATAGTTATCACTCCGTCCCGCCTTCAAGCCCTCAGAAGTAGCCTCGGCACACCAGTCACCATTCACCTGCCATCAAAACTCAATCACCAATCAGTCAGCTGAGACTATAATATCCGTGTACTAAAAATGACACGGTCATATATAACAGAGCGTAATGACGTTATGCACTGTAAACTTGAGTTGATTAGTTGGTACACATTAAGTTATTGACACTACTGTGCAAGATGATAATCAGGTTCAGAAGTGAACCTGTATCTGACAAGAATATTATAATACTTAACGCAACACCTTTTCCTTGATACATACAACATTATTACGAATGCAATAGTTTTCTTAAGTTACATACAAATAACTGGGACACAGACTATAGTATTGCATTATACGACACAAGTCGGAATTATCCAAAATACAAGATAAATATGACAGTAAAACAATTAGATCCTATAATACAAATAGGAAAATAATATTTAACTCACATACCTCTAAAACAGGAATCTCCTGCTGTGTCAGATCTATCAATCAATCAGCCATATCAATCATGCAAACAAAGTTATGCTTAATATCATCTTCAACAAGACGAACCCAAAGCAAAGCACGTCATATCCCTGCTGAACAGGCAGTTTTCAGAGCAAGAGTTCTATAGGAGAGATCTTCATTCTTACAATCCTCTAAGAAAATTATCAGACGCATAATTGCCCTTAAGCAAATCATTGTCAGGAACTCGTGGCTTTTCCCTTCAATTTTTATGCCATGATCGGTTCATTTCTTATTGTGGAGACAAAGAGAGAAAGGGATAAAGAGAGAGAAAGTTTTTATGGGAATGCTTATCTCTTTTTATACTATTATCTATTATTATTAACAATTCAGAACTTTTGTTTCCGACACCAGGAAATAAAGACCTATTGAGCAACATAAAGTACTAAGCAGTAAATCGGACATGACGTTAATGTACAAAACAAAAACGGATGATTCAGAACACAAGACATGCTATAAGTTACAAATGTCCACAATTTCCCATACACTACGGTTTTTTGGAAAACCTCTTTCCTGGTTTTCTGATTTTGCTTTATTACAAGGTGTACCTTGTTTGAGGACTTTGATAGAAATTCAGAATTCTGAATAAAATGGGATATAATACAGGCAAGACAAATATTACCGTATGTAAGTGTATGCTAGTACATAGGGAGAGTAATAACGAGCATTAAAACTGAGGTTATTGATATAAGTCACAACGTTCTATCGTCAGTGACATTGGTCTTGTATTAGACGAAATCAAGCTTGTGTATGTATGCGAACCAATGGATTATAATCAGTGAAAGGTACCAATACAACCAAACTTATGTGAGTAGTATGTTCTTATCTATATAAGTTACCCATTATAACTATCCGACGGATGAAAGTCTTTTGAGAATGTAACCTGACAATATAATGTATACATTCAGTAACAGTGCTTGCGTTTGCTGTTTAAATGCCTAATGTTGTTAATGGAAATTGCAATAATTTTGCTCTCTGTAACTCCACTTCTTTTCTAAACAGTAACGCACTCGATATCAGTTACTATCAATATAACACATATAACAATTCTGTTTGATGTGACTATACTAGCCACTTTTGTTGCAATTTTCCTGACACACCCAGTTCAACGGTTGTTGCTGCGGCGATTCCCCAAATAACACCGTCAAAAAGACATGCACATATTTAGTTCATAAAAGAAGTGCGAATCTCTTGGTAATTTCATATTCCATTTGTTGCTCCGTTTCAATTATTTATTCATGTCAGTAACATTAGGGTCTTTCAAAGTTCTATTAATAATGTAATTGCGTTGCAGAATTACTCGACTGGCTGGTCTTAATCAGGTGAAACACGCGCGCGCACTTCCAAGCAATTACCCTTGGTTTACTGGTGTGGCTGTTTCATACGATCATGGAAAATATCTACTTGAGGAATTTGTTTTTCCAAGTTTGCGTTCGTACAACAAGCCATTACGTTCATGTGAAACTATACTAATTACACCAATGAATACTGTCTGAAATGGTCGTTCTAGTCTTCGCCCTAAAACTGTTACGAGGACAAGTTTTTACGGTTCATTGTTGCATACTAGTCAAGATATATTTCGTCTTTGCTGTGTTAATCTTGGTATAAAATATTCTTTACACAATGTAACAGTATCAGATTCAGCAGCGAGGATTGCAATTCATCGCTGTAGAACCAAGCTATACTTTTTTCGCATCTTGTAGTTGCAGTCAACAATCATGGGTTGTTTCACAGTTTGATGCAGTCTTTCAACGCTGGCCTTGAGTTCGTATTGATACATCAGGTGATTCAAATGAATGAGTTCTAGTTGACATTTATCAAGATTGATATTTGGGTGTATACTAGGATCTGGTAATGTATATCCATTAAGCATATATTGATCTACACAAGGAACAAAATATGTATAATAAATGTAACCAATGACTAGTCAGCTGAATTTCAGCTCCAACGACCAATGACACGGACACCGTATTTATAGACGTTTTGGAATTGTATCGCTTGGGACATCAAGTGTCCTTAATTCACCAAATTCGAGATTATGTTTCGTTATTGCATTTGAACACCAACCACTAGAACAACATATAAGATAAATAATATGATCCTTTTCAACATGAGAATTAGGTTTATAATTTATACTGACCATTATGTAAAGCCTATCTTATGCTGAAAAATGGTGTTAGCATCATCTTTATTAATATTGCAATAGCTGCAGGTTTTGTTATTATTATTACCAATTATTTAAGGTATTGGTGTTATTGGATTTGTTGTCATCTTCAAAGACACAGTAATGAATTATGCAGCATATTCTTTTTCAGTTATTGTTTTGTTTTGTAGTGGTGATTCTGACGGCGGTAATATTGAGGTCATTATGGATATATATTGTCTACAGATCCAGTTTGCTTACTGCAACTGTTTATAAGTCATTGATGATGTTATTATTGGCGAAGTGGTGGTGTTGATCGTAATTATGTTTAAGAGACTATTTAATCATGAATGCATCGTAATCTTTCGAAAGATTTGATAGATACAATGAATATTATTCCCAAATATTTCAGTTTATCAGCTGACGTTAAACTCGAACTTCTCAAGTAATTGGAACGGAATAACATTTTGACAGTCAAATAAAACTTAATTTAAAGATGACCTATCAACTTGAGGGACAAGGTACAAACAGCTAACTATCCACTAGGTTTTTGTTTCAGATTCAATACTTGCATCACTAAGTCATTCTACCTATAATATTTTATTAATCGTAATATATTGCATAAAACCAGTTATCAGTCATTTGTAGGAACCAGATTATGGGACTAAGGCACATTTCAAATTATAGGATTATGGCACATTTAATCCCAGACGGATAAAGAAAAGAGATATATGCAAAGTTTGGTTCATCAGTTATAATGCAGATAGATCAGGTACAGTGTATACTCATGCAGATGTCACCTATTAGATACAAGGGATTAACTTGAATTTGATTTATTCTAATAGGGCAATATCCTTTATCTCTTTGTTCTTCCCATTCGTTATATATAATGCCCATCATCAATATTTTAATACATATTTCTTTATCTTCTCAATAACGCTGAGGGAAGATTCTCGAAGCTTGCAATTTTCTTTAGCAACATATAAGGTAACAAATCTGTAAAACATATTGCTTGATACAGTTTAGTTTTGGAGGAGGATGGCAGTACATTTTAAAAGAACATAAATTGACTAAATTTCAATATTGCAGATATGATGGGAAGATACATAACCTGTAACTTTATCGCGATAATATAATGTTTCACATTAACATCGTTTAGAAGTTACGGGAATACAAACATGCGACTGGCATATGAGATTTTGAACTGTCATTTTACATTTGAATGAAATAGGCAAACATATTTTCCTACTTCAATAAATATGCATTAAGATATACATTAAGAGTGTATTGTTTGCAAAATATATAAAACATGGAAAAAATACAATTCAGCCAGTTTTATTTGAATTGGTTTTATGATGATATTAAAATGCGTTTCGCCGCTGGTATAGGCCACGAATCTACAAAAACAGAAAAATGCAGCAAGTAAATCTAGATAAACGTTTGGAGTAATATCATATTTAATTTAGATTTTAATTAAACTGCATGGAAGAAAGAATATTAGCTTCATGCAAGTAAATCAGTGCACCTTATAGTCAAATTAAACTATCAAACATTTAATTTAATAAACCATTTAATTAATTGCATTAAATTATTGTAATGTACTGAATTTGATCAAATACACCAAATGCAAACTCAGTTTGTTTGAGATTTTCTTTACCGTTTTCTCTTGGATGATATTTCTAAAATAATTCACTTGTAGCAAACTTTTCTGACAAGTTGTTAGATTACAAATGACGGCTCTAATTCTAGTTTTATTTCTGCAGAGTATGAAATGTTTACCTGCCATCGTTATTTGGTTCATTTTTGTCTCCGTTTTAGAGTTAAAAGCATGTGCATCGAAACCAGAGAGTGGCAGCATCACAGTAACCCCCAGAATATTTAAGATCCTCTCGGCAGTGACGGTCACATGTACCTGAGTCGCCAGGGCAACCAAAACTTGCTTCTGCTGACGGAAGACCTTTTAGGAAAAGAAACAGTTACCTCGAAAGCAAACGAGCATTTCAAGAAGTTTTTTTAACGGAAGAACGTTCATTAAACTGTGCTTCACTTTATAATGGGAAACCGAATATTCGGGCAGAAATCCATTTTTGAGTTATTACAATTAAGGATCAAATCGCTTAGACATACGTCTGTGCAGACAACAATAGTGCAACTTCTTATGCGGACACTGAGAGAATGGGCAACTATTTACAGTGAGAAGAAAAGTGGATGTTTAGGAAGCGATCATGTGGAAAATAGATGCTGATTATTCAACATTCGACCCAACCTTGATAATATGAAATTATCGATCATGAAAGATATGTGTCACTTAAACTGTATTTATATCAATATCGAAGAAATTATAATACAAAAACGTCACCAACTGTGTGGCCCCATACAATATTACTTTGAATTGCTACCACCAATATCAAAGCTCGAATTTTAGGCACTACATCATCATTATCTTTGGGTTCCTTCATTTGTCAGAACCAAGCTGAAATAAAGAACAAGTCAATCGTGTTTGAGTCTTTGAGTAAACCTTGTACTGATATATATATATATATATATATATATATATATATATATATATATATATATATATATATATATATATATATATATATATATACTTCATCGATTTCACATGATCTTGAGCATTAATGTACGATGCGTATCGGTCAGAAAAGGAGAAATAGTCTAAATTGAAGAAAGTAAGTAGTTTCCGAATAGTTTACATTGAAAATTCTAGAAAAATAACTATAAATCAAGTATTCCAGCCAAAGCAAGCAAATATAAAGCAAATTGATACACGGATGAGACAAAAACATTGTGTTCGCCTAGGGTTTTAAATGAGTATCAGACTGGTAAGTGCTTTGAAAAGAATTATATTTTCTGTATTTAGTTTTAAAGACAAAATCATATGCATTAAAACTTGAGCATCATGAATAAATTGTAAATAAATTAAGTTGACGTACCTATAGTGGCAATCAAAAGAACAAAAGTCGTCAACATGACCAGTTTCATCTTTTTCGCAATAAACTGAGCCTTGCACAATAGCGAAGTGATATGTGAATCTTGATGGATTGAACGGTTTATATAGAAACATTGAAAGCGTGACAATAGGTGCAAATCTTGTTCGTGTCTAGCCTATCTCTTGTTGCAAACACCTTCATGACATTCTTTCCATTTGTAGAATCTAACTAAAGTTTGATTAATATCTGGTCATATCTCAAGAAGGTTGACGAACCAGCTCGCTCTATGACAAAACTTGATTGTGAAGCATTTTTTTTATCTCAAAATTGCAGGTAATGTTTTTCTGCTGCTATGATTAGAGTATAAAAGTTATATAGTAAAATCGTCGGAATTTTATAGTTACGAAGTTTTCTTTGTGTGTGTTTCTGTCTGAGGAAAAATTGAAAGTATCTGACCAATTATTACAATGAAAAAATTAAAAGTAATGCCAATCTATATGCCTTGTCAGAAATGTTCATTTCATATTTTATTATTAATTTCGTATTTATACTCATCGCAAACACCAAATTGAGCAGATCACGAGTAATCGTTTCTCGACGTTTTCCTTCTAGCATTGTTAGTTGTAAATTTTTGTGAATGAAATTTTATTCTGTATAACTAAGGAAGAAAAAAAAGATAGTTCCAATCTCCTAGAAAGATATATTGTTTTTATTACATTTAATTTAATTGGAATCGCATTAACTTTATTATTATTACTATTATTATAATTAACATTATTATTATTATTATTATTATTATTATTATTATTATTATTATTATTATTATTATTATTATTATTATTATTAACAATTTTTAAACTTGTGTTCGAGATATATAACAGCTGAGAAGTTTGTTTTACTATTACATACAGTGTTAGTAATAGAACGGAGCGAGTGTGATTAACGGCATGGTGTCTGTGTCAATTTGGCTTAACAGTTGCCCTCGACCTGAAATAAGAAATAAAAAAAACTGCCAACCAACGAATAACGAAATGGCAGTATGTATTCATACTCTCTCTCTCTCTCTCTCTCTCTCTCTCTCTCTCTCTCTCTCTCTCTCTCTCTCTCTCTCTCTCTCTCTCTCTCTCTCTCTCTCTCTCTCTCTCTCTCTCTTTTCAGGTCTTTACAAACTAGGTTTCGATATAAACCATGTAGACTGGACGAGCGTTTTCAAACAATGTTTCCATTATACATTTTCTGGTGAACCTTTATAATGTCAATGTTTTATTATGTGTCTATTGTTTGTGTCCTCTCTGGTCTGCAATGGCCTATGCCAATAATCAATGAAAGAGGAAACAGCATAGGTCACTTTAGGGCTAGATGGCACTGTTCGTCATCAGTTTGCTGAAACCCCTGACACACGTGATTCCTTTTCGGTTACAATACATTTTAAATAAATGTTATATACAAGATACAATAAATTTATTTAACGTCCTTTGACTGAGTAAAATACATAAAATACTTCGTATAGCGATTTTACCGACATAACAACATATCATAATTCAACAGAAAAGTACACAGATAGTAGCTTTAACAGTTTAATAGTATACATGCAGATTCAAGTGCGAGCATCATATAGACGTAGTATATTATAATATTAGATTACGAAGAAAGTCAAAATAACTTGACGCTTATATTCTATCCTAATTCTTCCTTTCCTTCTACCGCTTCCTATTCTTCGTTATCATCATCATCATAACGATGATGATGATGATAGCAATAACTATAGTTAGTTCCATTAGCTCGAATATCTTTGCAACTGTGCATGCGTTTCTAAGCCTTAACGCCGTACGTCAAAATGATGGATAGTGAGGTTCATTTCGTCTGGTTATTTGTTAGCAATCCAATTACATGCTTTCGACTGGGGCATCAATGACTCTCATTCGAACACCAAGACCTTCAAGAAACGGTGTTTTCTCTGATTGCCTGGATAGCTCTAGATATTCCAACGAAAAGTAATACATCGGATACAGAGTTGTAAATTTCCGCTAAGATATTTACAAACCAGAATTTGAAAACCAGAATCTATATTCTGATTTAGCCCCATAAATGTCATCAGACGATGATAAGCACGTGCAACGTGATTATTTTCAAAATCCATCAACTTTCATACGGTCCTTGATGTACATTATTATCCTCAAAGAAACCTCAGAAACCCCAATTGGGTCAAATACCATACGATTTCGTATTTGAGAATCATGTCGTCGGGTATCTTGAAAAGATATAACCACATGTCATTGTGCTGAAATTCTCTGTTGTTATGCAATCTGCCATACAAATGTTCCAACAATTGTGCTTTCAATGCTGTCTGTGGTCATCGTCAACCATGACGATGTTGATTAATCACTTTGATCTATGAAATAGAATAACCGTTGTTCTTCGACGATCGATGGTGACATTACTTTCATCTACAACGAAAGCTTTGTCAGTAACACTTTTCCATCAAATGGCACGGTTCCAGTTGGATCGGCTCCTTCCGTCATCCATGTCCTTTCGTTGAAAAGCAAATGTATGCTTTACCTCGAAGAGAACTTTTCTTACATGCACAAACCATAGAAATGTGACAGTGGTATTGCACAACTAAATCACCCTGAGCATCAATTTTATTTCTACGTGCTGCAAATCCCAGATAGCAATTTGCATTTACAAAGAATAAACTTTCAAAATCGGCGTCGTCAGCCGGAGTAACACTTTTGGGCATCGGAAAACATAAGGTCGGCTCTCAGCGTGAGCAACATTATCTTTTGCAAATATCATCGACAGACCAGCTGACTTTGAATAATCATCTGAATATATTGCTAGGCGCAATGTTGTTGTAACAAAATCAACATCATTGTTACATATTTCGATTTAGTTACCAACAGTATTATATCATGCACTGATAAATAATGCCATAATTCCGTTATTAACAAAAGCACTCTGCGCATCACCATAAGGATTATCATCATTTATTTATAAGTCTACCCTGAACTTCAACGAATTCCTCGGCGGGCAAGAAATATCTAGATGTTTCCTGGACTTGCAGCTTGATTCGTGCACGTTTATCTGGTTCTGACGCTTCATAAGAATAACACTGATAATCACGCACAGATTCAACCTTGAGTACAGGTGCGTCCATTTAAAATGCTGGATAAGATATACGTTTAAACATCTTTATTATATTTGTTATCGTCTAACACGAAGACCACTTCTCGTTAGTAGACTAGATTTTTTTTCTTTTTCACCAGCCAACTCTGCTAGTTTTTGATTTGCAGCTTGATTTATTATTCTCCTAGCATTTACAGGTATCACTACAGTGCTGGGTAATTTTACAGGATGCGGTCAGACTGCTTGCGGTCTTAGTATTAATCATGTTGGTATATCCTTGACTGCAGCAACATCACCAACAGTACTGACACTTTTAACACGAACAACGTCAATAGCTTTTTTTCCCAGTTTCTTTGCAATGGGTATTGCTTTTAGGGCTATCCTTCTAAATAGACACTGAACAACATCACTTAGTCCATCACCGTAAATCGTTTTGTACATAGATATTCGCGAATTTATCCTTCTAATCATTATAGGTCCACGTTGAGCATTTTTTTTCTTGTCATTGATCTAATTGCACAAACCAATCACTGCGGTAACAATCATCAACGATTTCATCAATGAGGTACCGATAAACATTAATGTCCATGATACCACCTATAAATGATCTCTGACAAATTACAGCTGCTTCATTAATGATTCCTGGTAATTATTGCCGACTATTTTACCCTCAATCACAATTTCTAGTCTTTCATCATCTGTAAGGACTTTATTTTGGGCATGGAGTAATAAGACCAATTCCTCGAGTAGCAATATCACTTCCCGTGGCGCTGGGGCCAGGATTTGTTTCCTTACTTGTTGTGTTATCGTCTTTTTCTTACTTACTGTTGCGCGTGATATCCTTTTTTGTTTAGTCTCTTTCAGTTGCAACTTCATTTCTTCGTCTCTTTGTCTCATTTCTTGTTTGATTGGTTCAACATATTCCTTTACTGTCTGGTTAACAATGTCAGACCGATTAACATCTTCCTCAGATCTAATCTGTGAAGTATCGATAGCGATACAATATAAATCCTTAACCCAATCACCAGCTTTTACTGTATTAACATATTTTAGTTTTATTTAATTATCCATTTAACCTTATCCAAATGCATCAATATTAATTAATGGATTTCCGTCCTTGATAGCGGCAATACCCACTGGTGTAAATTTCTCTATTATCTTAGTTTTAATGATTGGAGGTTCTTCATGTTGTAGTTGAGGAGGTTGTGGTTGCCAAGTTGGCTGTGGTGGTGTGTGTGCTATTATGTCTCGAGAGGCAATGTATCGACAGCTTTTTATACTGCCTCAGTTGCTGTAATACTTTTCTTGGTTCTTGGTTATGGTAATCACATACAAACGTTCCTAAATTTTCGTAAAAATATAAACAGATTTATAAATGAATTTTTGGAAGGTCACCAACTATTGATATTAAATTTGCTGATATTAACACAAAAATAAACGATATTTGTCAGTTACACTCCTAATATCGTTCAGAAATCTAATCTTGTTAAATTACCTGACGTACGAGCTAACACTATCGTATACACAGTATCATCAAAATCAGTAACATGGACACCGCAAAATAACACTATCAAGCATATCGCAGAAATAACTGGTGTATAGGCCGTCACTATTTAGCGCTACAAAATTCAGTACATTTCCCACATATCCATAGCGTCATTCAACGGATAGTTTTTATAGAGTTATATCTATAGTTTTAATAAAGATGCTAAAGAAGAATTTATACTAAAATCATCTGGAATTTGTCTCAGAAAATCCACACTTAATTACTTAGATGACTGTATAAAATATGTAAGCAAATATTACATAATGAAAAATTATAACCGATTTTAATCACATTTCAAATAAAATTCAAAAACAAGATGTTGATGCTTTAATGCAATATTAAAAATAATATCGTTAAGAAACTTTAGTGCGTAAAGAAATACTACACATACTATACCAAAATACTTCGAGAAATATATTTAACGTTGTTGATGGGTAGCTCTGGTGTAATTTCAAGTGGCGTATCATTAAATCCATTTTTGTTAATAATATATGGTGTTAGTATTTCTAAAGCAACAGCGTGTAAAAAAGTGATCCTCGACTCGCGACTAAAATGTTTGCCAAACAGCAAGTATCACCTATAAAAAATTACTTGATCAGATTCTAACTTGCGGGGTATAAAATATGACATAGGCGATTTAATACTAGTATCGTATTATTGACATTAGGTTAACATTTGTTTTTGTAAATGAGAGTCAGCAAGTATAACAAAGATTATAACACATTATATGTTATGACAGTAAATGTTTAATTTTGTGTAGCTTTAGAAATATCATCAAATTAAATACCAACCACATCATCAATAAAAGTCATCACATCATCTGAACAACCCGTTATTCTCATCGTTTTCATTCGCTAATAACCATACCGATCCATATTTTGGTGATATGTGGTAACCAGCTTTTATTAATTTTTTTTAGGTGTTATACCAGTATAACCTGACGCTGATCTGTTTAAATTAAATTAAATATAATTTTGCAGATAACGATAAAAATGGAGATCTTTCGATGTACCTGCTAAAGACGACGAGTGGTCAGTGAACAATCAAATTGTATTTCCAAAGTCTTACAGACAGGACATACTTAGTCTAGCCCATGAAACTCCTCCGGCTGGTCATTTAGGGATAAATACAACTTATCACAAGATCTTGACTCACTTTTACTGGCCTTTTGTTGGCCGAAAATGAAACTTGATAACCGTAAATTTTGTAGATATTTTCATACTTTTCGAATGGTAGAAAAACCGAAGCAGAATACACCTAAGGCTCATCTGCAACCTATTCCTGCATTTGACGACCTATTTAGAAGAATTATGGTAGTTTGTTTTTTTTCGTCCCTTACCTAAGACCAAGTCAGGCAACCAATATTTGTTGAATGCTAAAACCATAGTAAAAACTTTAATAAAGTTTTTCTTACTCAATTTGGCCTTCCAATCTGGTCAAGCTAGTTTTGCCTGAATTTGACACTCAGCAATTCAAAAGTTAAGATATAGTTTCACAGAACTTTACTTGAGAGAAATTTGGTGTCCTTTAATAGAGTCCATTCTCTTGTTCATTCTTCAAAAGTTTCTTCAAATTAGATTGTATGGCTTTTACAAAGTAAAGAAGAAAATAAATGAGTTAAATTATAAATAATAGTACTCTGATCTAAGTAAATTAATGGAGTCGTAGTATATTGAAAGAGATAGCAAGGTAAATCATGCAATTAATTTAGCTGTATCTGTCCCACACACTGAGCATTTGAGTGAATAAATTCAATTGAACTCTGTTGATCTTGGAACAACAAATCTTTTGATGTGAGTCATGTTGGGGTTAGAACTGTATTGATTCAAGAAGATATAAATTGTGTTGATCATCCAATATGCTATTTCCCTAAGAAATTAAATAAGCAGCAAAGTAATTGCTCAACAATCGAGAGAGAATGTTTGGCTTTAGTATTTGCATTACATCATTTTGAAGTTTACATTAGTTCAGTCCCTTTTCCGATTGTTGTTTAGTGATCACAAACCCCTTACCTAATAGAGATGATCAAAAATGAAAATCAAAGATTATTAAGGTGGAGTTTGTTTTTACAAAAATATAATCTTGTCTTCAGGCGCATCAATAAAAAACAATTTTATTGCAGATACACATTCTGTATAGAAATATTATTTCATGTACACTTTGTATAATTCATAAGAGTTTTCTTATGTGATTTTGTTTTACGTCATGTATAATTTACATCTTGTTAAAAAAGCTTTATTATATCAATCTTTTTTATGGGGGAATTGTTACGTAGATATAATTTAATCAATTGTGTGTTAGTTTTAATTCTTTTTTTTTTGTTGCTTCTTTGCATTTTATTGTAATGATAAGTTTCATTGGAAGTGAATCTCTTTTCAGCAAATTATCTTGATCTGATTATTTTCAGCTTAAGATTTTGATTCTTAGATACGTCTGTTCTTGCCTACGTGATAATTGGCACGTTTTAACTGCCATGTTCATTAATGTGATCTAAAATTGATCTAAAATAATCATTCTCAGAAATTTTCAGGCAGTCGTAAGAATGTACCTTTGGGTTCAAGGTTGTTGCCATTTGAGTTGATTTTCATATTAAAAATAATTTATTTATATTCACCCTGGGAAATAAAAGTTCTGAGACAAAGACATTCAGTGGAAAAGAATTCTGGAATTCTAAACGGGAACATTATAAATTGCTATTCAAAGAGGATCTGAAAGCCATCAGTACAATGACATCATCTAACGTCATCGCCTTCCATATTGGAATTTCATTCAAATTCGAACCTGAATTCAATTAGAACAGATTAATGATGGGACTTATAATTTTCAATTCTAGGATACATTTTTGATCACATTCACAAGCCGTAAATCTTCTTTCACATTTTTACCCTGTTTTCTAGGGAAATAAATTATTTTATTAAACTTTACAAAGCTTGTTGTAATCACTCTTTTCTCTTGTTTCTTTTGTACGAGCCTACAAGTAATAGAAGATGGTATATGTATGTTAAATGTGTGCACGTTGTGTATGTTGTGTATATTTATCTTAATACCTCTTATTTTGAAACTTATTCCGTGTTTCTGTTTTCGTGATGTTCTTGTTGCTGGCCTTGCCTTTCGGGAGATCCGGTACTATCGTACTTCAACACATGAGTAACGTGGCATAGGCATCGTACCATCATATTCTCTTTACACAGCAAGGCCATATCCTGTATGTGTAGGTGCTCTTTTATTAGTGATATATGAGGTAGTTTGTTTAAAATATTTGTTATTTAATCACAAGGACCTCTAAGGTATAGTATTATTTAATGTAAATATTATTAAAAAAAACTTCTCTTGCAACCTTCATTATGGAGTTAATAAAGGTTATTTGTTCGTTATTAAGTTTTTATCATCAATGCTATTAAGGAAAGGAAGCAGCAGGGAGGGTGAACCCTACAAAATTTTGCTCTAGTCCTTAACGAAAAATAAATGTTCCTATAGAGGCTGAAAAAAGGTCAATAACGCTAAACCAAAATATCTAACTGAGTATATTTCCAGACGGTATAAAAACGGTAATATAAATCGTTTAGGTTAGCTCAGTTTTGTTACACTATTATTGAGTAATTTTTCATGATTTTGTTTACTTGTAAAGCAAACCAATTGTTGTCCTTCACCCTCCCTGCTGCTCCTGACTGTCAAGGGAGTTAACCAAAGATTTGATCCAGACCTAAACGATATCTTGATCTTGGATCATGTAGATTTATCGTTATAAATCCGAACGGAACAACTTGTGCTTTAGAAAAGAAATTTTTAAATTTAATCATATCCATATCTCCTGAACACCAAGTATAATAAATATTATGTAGAGTATAATTATCTACTCCATTAAACACAACTAGAATATTAGTTATATCTGATCACCTTAGGCACTTGTGTGTATATCTGAGTAACAAAAATGACGTCCGTGTTTTTATGTCTACCTAGAGAAAATATTCTAGCTGGATTAGATTGTTTGTCCAGCATTACATCATCATATACTACGAGATTATTAATGAATCCATCTAAGTCATCTACAGACGTTGTTTCATCTATATATGTGATAAAATCAATAATATCGTCACCGTCTTTATTATCTGATTTCGCTTTCTCGTTAAATCCTTATCTACGTAATAGTAGTGACCATCTACAGACGGTTATATTAAATATAGTTTGCTCCATCTCATCCATCTCATTAATAAATTTAACAATAATTGTGTTTTACCTGATCCAGATGGACCTATTATAATCATTCTTATCGAATTTGGTAATGCTGGATGGTGCTTCACTGGCTCCTGTTTTCGTGTCGCCGAAAAGTCAATTATTGTATCCATATTATTAATAACATGAGTCTATATTATATTCGATGTAGATCATCTACACCAATCACTGGATCGACAACTATAATAACGAAAGATAAACGACGTGCATTAACAGGTAAATGTGTAAAATGTTGTACACAAAAATATAAATTTATCTCAGGGACAACAAAGATAGGTGAGGATATTGCTGCTTCTTTAGGAAAATTACCTGGATTGCCATGGGCTAGGTATGTTGGTGAGAAACACCTTCCTGGATATAATTACTGTGGTCCTGGAACTAGACTTGATATCCGACTTGATGATCAAGATCAACCAAGATCAGGAGAGCATCCAGTAAATAAAATTGATCAAGCGTGTTATATTTACGACGTTGCTTATAAAAGTAAAGACTTCCAGCAGATGCATCTTGCAGATGTAAAATTGATTCATGCATTAAATTTTATACCTAATAAATCTGTTAGAGAGAAATTCGCTAGTTTTCTAATAAAATCCGCTTTAAAAAGTACAATAATATTAGCGGCTGGTAATTAATTATATAATTATTATAATGGAATCCATTTTTATAGCCCTAGAGGATATTGAAGCGGAAAAGCAGCGATCACTAAACTTGCTAAAGCAGCAAAAGTTTCACGTTCTGTTGCTGCAAATTGGTTAGCACGACTGTCAATATGGCAAATTTATCTACCACCACTAAAAAAATTCAATATGCACATTTTGATGTCAGTGTTCCTAACGAAATTCACCAAGCAGATATCTTGTTTTTACCACACGATACTATTAAAACACGTAGACGAAAGTCACACACGTACAAATACGCGTTGACTGTTGTTGACGTTGCAAGTAGATATAAAAAAGCTGAGCCATTATCAACAAAGACAGCATCTGAAGCTGCATCTGCATTTGAACGAATTTACCAACGTGTTGGTCTACGATGGCCACAGCTATTACAAGTTGATTCTGACAAAGAATTTCTTGGTGCAGTATCATTTTTGATGAAAAAATACAACGTTAAAATCAGATGAGGACATACTGAAATTCATCGTGATCAAGCAAGCATTGAACGATTTAATCGAACACTTGCTGAGCGGTTATTTGGATATCAATATGCGAAGGAAATATCTACTGATTTTAAGTCATGTGAGCGATCTCGTGAATGGGTTGCAAGGTTTCCAAGTGTAATATCTGCATTAAGTAATGAAATTACTCGTGCAACTTCCATGAAACCTTCTGATGCAATAACAAAAAAATAGATACCACGTAGCGATGAATACGGACAACGGGGTCAACAACCAGTATAAGGCAGTGTAACGAACCAGGGGAGCTGGAAGGGGAAAAAGACGAGCTACTAACCCTATTTGGAGTGTGACCACACATACAATTTCTAGAGTGGTTAGATCCACTTGAAGACCTGCCATATACAGACTAGATTCTACTGCACCTCAACGTGGATTTGTGCATCAGCAATTGCAGATAATTCATACAGATACACAATTACCGCCACCTTCACTTATGTAAACTACAACCCCGGCATCGATTACATTCAAGACAGGACAACATTACGTATTCACGTGTGTGACCAATATCACTATTAATTTTGTCTACGGTAAATTGTCTCGGATTATTATTCGAATATTGCCATAACATTATTTTGTTACAACTTGCACAGTGATTATTCCGTAGTTGTTTTAGTGTTATAATAGTTCAGTATCAATATCAAAGTCACGTTTATTTTTTTTGTCACGTTGTTTATAAGACGTTAATTTTCTTTATTACAGCATCGTCATTAGTAATTTATTTAGTTATTACGTAATCTATAATAACCCTATGTAGTTGAGTTATTTGTCTGGGGCGAGATTCTGCAAGATAGACTACGTTTGACCACTCCATCCGGTCATCTACAATCCAGATATTTGTATCAGAGATAGTTAATCCCTGCGACGAGTGAATCGTTTTAGCGTATCCATACTCAATGCCCCTTCAACTGTATTAATAGTGACCAAATAATATCATTCAATACCAGATTTTGTAATCCGCCACCAGGAATTTCAACTTCAATATTCTGTCGTCGAGTATCTGCTGGGCAATAACATAATGGTACAGGTAGATGTGAAATCGTTTCTTTATGTAACGTAAATAATTTACTTTGCAATTCATCACGAACTATCTTTCTATTTGCGACTATCAAATCAGTGGGTTTCCATAAAGTTAAAAAATCATTTATGGTAGTTTCTGGAATTACTTTACGTATTATCTCACATTGTAATTTATCTGGTTGTAGTCTGATTAATCTTTTAAGTTCTTTCAGCGGTTCATCAATAGCTCTATGATCATCATGTATTTCTTCATAATAATCTACATTATTCTTTAGCCATTCATGTGGAGACTGTCCAACAAAAGACGGTGGTTGGCCATGGTCACCACACATAATCACAGCAGTATTTGTGGTCAATAACCACTCAAGAAATGTTTTTAGTGTTTCTAATGACACCATGTCTATCTCGTCCCATATTATGTACTTAGGTATATATTTTTCACCCATTCGCTCAGGAGTCCATGTGTCTCCACACCATCTAAAGAAACTATGATATGTGCATGTTTACCCCCTCATTCTTTTACCTCTCTAGCGAGTTTAGGTAGGTGTCAAAACGATCATATCTGAATTGTTGTTCATAAATAATTTAATCACACGAGTTGTTTTACCTGACTCTCCACAACCATTAAGATAAACAGTCTAATGTGATTATTATTTCTGTAATATATTTCCTTAATTTCATCGTCAGAAAATTCAGAATAACTGAATATATTTTCCTGCTTTATCCTCCATGTCACTCACTCACCAATACCGAGTAGCGGATTTAAAAAATACTTATATTTTTGTCTATATAAAATGAATCCGTAGCAACTCTAACAGCGTGACGAGGAAATCTATTTATCATCGACAATAGATTTATAGAAACATAGGCTAACATTGAAGATCTTAAATGAGTAAACTGCGGTGAGTCGCCCTCAATATAGCTCACAATAGTACCTAGTTTGGTCCCATCCGTTAAATAAGCATTACTTCGGCTTATAAATGTGTTTTTCTCCGTTGTATCAGCGATTATAATATCTAACTCAGCATCGTCCATAATCAATCTTGCACTGTGTCGTTTATGACCATATGAACGGCCTTGAGTAAACTTACCGATTATCTTTCTACCAAGATCTTTTGCAAATTTTTCATCGTGCTCGTCTCTGCATTTATGTATATTATTGGTAATTGTAATAATGTCATCTTCATTTAGATCAGGAAATTCTTTCCTGGCATCATTAATATTAAATCTATATTAAATCTGTCCGGTTCTGGTAACCAAACTTGCTTTTGTGGATTATAGGATATAATCGCTTCATTTACCTTTAACGATACTTATATTCCAACATCAAGCATATATCTTAATAACACTATTGGAGTCCAACATTTTTCTGAAAATTGTTTACCAAGCCAAGCATAAGTAAGCGGATGGAGATCTTTTGCGAACTCGAATGATTCTATATATGCAAATCCGGTTAAGTCAAAATCTCGAAAAGGTCTATTTATCGAAACTCTGGCCATGTTATATGTAGGGTGTGCGAATCTGTTAAAGTATTTAGAACACTCACCATATCCAATAAAACTCCCAGGATAACATGCAGCCATATCTACTGATATAACATCATTACAATCGTATTTAGTGTTCCATAATCCACCGTGCCCATATTCTATGCAACTTTTTGTATATCCTCAATAAATTATGATCTTGTCGTTTTCCATAAATTTTTCTCCTGAGCGAAATATGCCACGACAGATGGTACGGTAAAAAATTTATTCAGTAGTAGTCTAATTTTGTCATCGTCAGAAGTATATTTTAGTGCGAGATTTTTCATTTCCTCATAAAGAGAATCTGGGCGATAAATATTACCGTGAGGCCGTACAAACTGACCGTAATCGTGTTCCAAACTTTGAAATAACCAAACAGATACAGGGTCACTTTTACTAATATTTTTAACAAAATCAAATACATGACCATTATAAAATTTAATCATTCTGTCTCGTGGATATATTGTTACATCATCAGTCCAGACATGTGCATTATGATCAATGATTGTTATAGGGCTTCTATTTTGTATATATTTTGGTTTGTACAATATCTCTCCTGTTACTGTTTTTACTGTTATTGGAAATCTTAATGACTTTTCATATGTTGACAGGTTTTGCATCTTTTATCGCCACAGGGTCCAGATTGACTAGGCTGGTTTTGACTAGCGATTGGTGTTAGCTTTGCCCTGACTAGAATGTCCTTTAGGTTTTTCGGTCTCCGGTAAGCTACTACAGGTTTGTTCGGAAGTATTAGGTTTAGTATGTCCGACGATTGCACGGTTGGCCAGTGGTTTGCGATGATTTTACCTACTTTGGGATTGTCTGGGTGATAGGTCAGAATAAATGGTATCCTATCAACCTTTTCTTTCTGTCCATATCTGAGTAGGTCATCACGGTTTCTTTGTTTGGCCCTTTGGATTGCCTCCGCAATCAGGTCTTTGTCGTAGCCTCGGTAAATTAAATATTTAGCCAGCTCTTCAGACCTTTCTAGGAATCTTTCATCGTCGGAGCAAATTCTGCGTATCCTCAGTGCCTGGCTATATGGAATGTTCTTAATGCAGTGTTTTGGATGACAGCTGGTTGGGAGAAGATACTGGTGTTTGTCGGTTGGTTTCGAGTAGATGTCTGTGTGTAATTTGTTTTTCACCAGTCTGGTTGTTGTGTCCAGGAAAACATGGTTTGAGTTGGAAATTTCTGCCGTGAATTTTATTGAAGGATGTAAGTTGTTTGCCTTTGATATGAAATCATCCAGACTTTCTCTTCCATACTGCCACTTCATTTCTATATCATCGATAAAGCGTACCCACTGGTATGGTGTACGCTCAACCGATGCTAAGAGCTGACCCTCAAGTTTTCCCATGAAAATGTTAGCATACGAAGGGGCCATTTTAGTACCCATTATAAAGAATACAAATCATATGGCGAATAACAACCCTTTCAAGCGTACTGGATCCACCAAGGGATCACGTGTGTCAGGGATTGATTATAATAGATGCAATAAACTGACGACGAACAGTACGAAACTAGTACCTAACTAGCCTAAGCGCTTTCGACTTTTAATGAGTCTTTTTCAAAGGCAAATACAAAACATATATACGCCAAACAAATAAACACAAAAACGTTGTGTTTGTAAATCTCTACATGGCTGTATCTAAATGTGTTAAAACTATAAATACAACCAGCTTGTATAGAGTAGTTGCGGAACTAGTCTAAATTTATAATATAAATTTATTCCTTCAAGCTTTAGTTTTTTAATAGCAGAAACAATATCAGCAATATTTTCTCTGTTCATTATATATATATATATATATATATATATATATATATATATATATATATATATATATATATATATATATATATATATATATATATATATATATATATATATATATATATTTTAAATAAAAAATAAAACATGATCAAAACACAACCCCATATGAACCTCTAGCTTGTCATATAACATGCTAATAAATTCAGGAGCAATTGAATTAATCCCAAACAACACCTTAGTGAGACCAGAGGAAATTCGAAAGATGAAAGACAAACCTCATTTGAACTCTTCGGTTGCCCTTTGAAATCCGAGCAATTCCAGAGGTCACATGTAACGATTGAATGAACATGAAAATATATACAGATGAGTATGATGTTTGATTTTTGTGGACAGAACTAACTTAAACTTATCCTAACGGGGGAATTTACCTACATCCATCATATTGAATACACTTACCCCAACATAAACCCCGTTAGTGATACAAAAATGTACCACGCCACTTGGTGTATGGCGTGTGAGTGTATTTAATTTTTTCTGGACTTCGTCCCCACCTTAAAAGAGAAATTGGCATCAAATCGCCAACGTCGCCATTACTGGCTGCCACGGAGATTCGAACGCGTGTCCGCATGTACCTCAGTCACACGGTTACCCCATTAGACCATGAATGTGTCTTACATACTTTTGATCAGATAGTTAATAAATATGTGACTTATGTACGAGAATGCACAGGAAAATTATGTGCGAGCAGTAAATACTGAACAAAAGTTCATAATTATTATAGAACTGTATCATGAATTTGATTTAATTCTCAAAAATAATTTGAAAATATACTATAAATGTATTCACGTTGTATTTTCTACGTGAGGTCATCGTTCGTTAAAAATATGTTTACGAAGATATAAATAATTTTTGACCTAACTATGAAAGTGATCTGGAATTTTAGGTTATAGAGACATATATATGTAACAGTATCTCTCCGTGTTACACTTTTGTTGTTCGCTAACACCTAATTTTTTGTGAATGACAGACAATTAGGTAAAAATTGTCTGGAAAACGATATATTTTGTCCGTATCCAAACATCGACAATATGTTACATTCATTCACAAATGGAAATAATTATCTATGTTGAACATAGATTCAGAGCATAGTTATCGCGCTTTGTTTACTTGTAAATCAATTAAATATCTATTATAAATATTATTAACAATGAATATTGGAGAACCCCACTCAGCTAGATTAGCTCGCGAACGTCTAGAGGCAATTAAAAAATATATACCCGTCCGTGATGCAGTTAAAGATCAACTTCTATCACGTCAGAAATCAAAAATTGAATTTGACGATGACACAAAACAATTATTTAAACCTATTGCTGAGACCACTAAGGATATTCAACCTGTGTTCGAGAAAATAGCAGAAAGAACTAAAGAAACAAAAAAAAATTCTTAGAGAACTTCCAGTCGAAAAAGCTATTACTCAACAACCATCATAAGAAGCACTTGAAGATGCTGATGCACCATCCCCTAAACAAAAGAGTAATAGATTTATTAATACTGATGAAATGATGAATAAATTTAATGAAGAAACTATTAAAGCAATTATGGTTATTAAAAATGAACAACAACTTGCTGAATTTGCTCTGGGCAGTTTTTCTCAGCCAGATCAATTAATGAAACCTGAACACGCTAAATATTTTAAAACCTTGACCAGTGGCAAAAAAGCATTATATCGCATACGTATGAATGTTGAAGAAACTAAACATAATGATCTATTATATCGGAATTATACAAGGATAATTGATGAAATAGATCAATCAAAAAAAGAAAAAGAAAGCCAAAAGAAGAAGCAAGACAAGAAGAAAAAAGCAAGAAGAAGAGAAATAAAAAAGCAAGAGAAAAGAGAAAGCAAGAAAAAAAGAAATAAGAGCATAACAAAGAGAAATAGAAGAAAAACAAAGAAAAATAGAAGAAGCAAGATAAAGGGAAATGGAAGAAGCAAGACAAAGAGAACAGAGAAGAAGCAGAAAAAGAATACAAAAATGCAAAGAGAAAAACAATCAAGGAATCAAGGAAAGACTAAGGCGACCATTAGGAATGTAATCTCCTCGAGTATTTTTAAAACAATCACCACCGTCATCTCCTCAAACATAATTGGAACAACCACCACCATTATCATCATCACCACCGCCACAACAACAACCACCACAAAAGAAAAGTGAAAAAGACGAAGAATATTGGCCATCGAAACCCTCTACTGAAAGTGGTCTTACCACACAGGGAAGTGGTCTTATTACTCGGTGTCCTAACAACGTCCTTGCTGATGTTGAACGACTAGAAATTCTGATTGGGGGAAAACGAGCTTGTAATAATTCCCCAGAAATCATTAATGAAGTATCAGATATTTGTAAAAGATTATTTACAGGCGGTATGATAGACATTAATGTGTATCAGTCTCTCATTAATGAAATCGCTGATGATTATTATAGTGACTAAGTCACCGAACTAAGTATATACTTAAACATAATGACTATTTAATAAAATGATAGTACATAATACTCAACGTGGACCAATTATGGTCAGGGCAATTAACTCTCGAATACCGATTTACAGGGCAACCTACGGAGATGGGTTAGGTGATACTGTGCAGGGTCTTTTTGGAAGAATAGCCTCAAAAGCAATACCAATTGCAAAGCAGCTGGGTGTGAAAACTATTGATGTTGTTAGTGAATAAGTATAGGTGCTGTTACTAGTAAAACATTCTCGGCGATTAAAGATAGACTAGCACAATTAATACGCAGACCTCAATCAGTCCGACATCATCCGGTAAAATTACCTAGCACTGAGTTATTGCCCGCAAATATTACTAAAAAAATAAACCAAGTTGCTAATAAATAACTAGCAGAGTTGGCTGATACACCTTTATCAGAAAAAGAGAGAAATATAACTGCCAGTCTCATAGCAGGAAGTGGTCTCACTTCTCGAGGTAGTCTTCGTGTTAGACGATAATAATTATAATAAATATGTTCAAACGTATAAGTGATCCAGCATTCGACATGGACGCACCAGTTCTCACAAATGAGTCTATACGTAATGATCAGTATTATTCTTACGACACACGAATTCCAAATCAACGTGGAAGGATTGAACTTCAGGTTCATGATACAAGTAGATATTTCTTACCCTCCGAATCATTTATTGAGATAGAGGGTGAGAGGTGAGATATTAAAAGCGGATAATACTGAATATGACGCTAATGTCACTGTTGGTTTTGCTAATAATGGTATAATGGCGTTGTTTGATAGTGCTACTTACATGATCGACGGAAAAAATATAGAAGCAATTCAAAAAGGTATTGACGTTGCCACAACAATACTTGGTATTGCAAGATATAGTGATGATTATTCAAGATCAGCTGGTCCATCAACTATGTTTGTAAAAGATACTTCTAATTCTCCAGAATATCAACAATATGAAATAGGACGACAACAGAATTTTGCTAGAAACGACTATGCGGATGTACAAAATATGATTATGATTGTAGATCCAGATTTCAATTTAGGATTTAGATCACGTCGAGCGATGTTAAAAGGAAATATAAGAGTATTTTCATGTACAATTCCACTATCACATATCTTTGGATTCTGTAGAAATGTCAGAAAAGTCATTTTCGGAGCCAGACATACAGTTGTACTAGTACGAAAGGCTACAGACAATGATGCAATATGGAGACCCGCCGGTATAGTAATTCTTACGAAGCTTTCACTGTGGATGCGAATGATGACTCCGTCAATATCTGAAGAACAACGATTACTATCTTTCATGAGTCAACGGGGTAAATCAATGTTGTCATGGCTGACAAATTACCACGGATGCCATCCAGATTAATATTAACGGTTTATTTGCATGGCAAATAGCCTCTCAGCAAGGGGTTTCTGCACTAAGACATATTTATTGCATTACAAGATGCTGAACGAGTAAATGATCAAATGCGTAGTATTATGATATTTGACAGTCTTGGTGTTCCTGAGGTTTCATTAAAGATAAATGGACATCAAGAACCATCCGAGGATATATTACTGAATTTCGATCAAAATCATGTAGCACGAGCATATCATCGTCTTTTGACGTTTATGGGCTGTGATCAAAATGTTCATACTGGATTACAAACATCACAAAAAGATTTTACTACCTTATATCCGATTTATTACTTTTCGCTCGAACATTTAGATTTAGCCAGAAAATCTGTAGTCGATATACATCTTCGAGCTAGTATAACAAGAGAAGCTATTGATAATTACAGAGCAGTTGCTGTTATACTTAGCGACAAATCAATGCTCCTTGAAGGTGCTGGTGGATGAATGAGAGTCGTTGATGCCCGAGTAGAAAATATATAACACGTACTTAGATCATTTATGAATATTATAAATGTCATACAATCACGCTAATGTTACTCTGACTCCTGGTCAGGTCAAAAGACTGCAATCGGCATCAAACAATAACTGTGGAATAACAATATTGCTAAAGAGGGAACATATGAGTGGTTCAAGTAAATTATCGTTGACCGATCGTCAATTAAAAAAATGAAGCAAAAAAATCAAATAAAGGTGTCAAATTTTAGTCTTTCTGCAGGCGCTATCAAAGATACTTTTAAAACGGGTGGTATATTTCCCCTTCTCGCAGCTATACCAGCATTAATAGCCGCTGCATCCCCAGCTGTTGCAAAAGCTGCTGCGTTAGGCGCTGTTGGAACCGCTCCTTGAATGGCGTTAAAAAAGCAACTGGACAAGGAATCAAAACAAAAAAGGAAAAGGTCTAAGACTTCCAGGATCACCACCCTCTTGGTACGGAAAAGGTCTAAGACTTCCGGGAACACCGCCCTCACGGTACGGAAAAGGTTTAAGACTAGAAACAGTTCGATGATAGTTCCACTATCAAATTTTGATTTACTCCATGCTGCTAAAAACCAAATATATAAAATTTCAGAGGAGTGTTTATGCGCGATCAGTTACCAAAACAACCTAACAATAATGAAACTGATATTATTAATCTTGATAAAAACTCTAGACCTGGCACGCTTTGGGTAGCTAATGCAATAGATCCACGTGGCATTATCTATTTTGATTCATATAGATTAGCGCCACCAAAAGAATTTCTTCATTTTGTCAGTAATAATATTGCTCCAATCTGGTATTCAACGCTACCAACACAAACAAAAACTGATCGACCAATATGTGGTCATGAAGTACTTAATGTACTTGATGTTGTATCCATGACACCGCCAGGAGAAGCCACCTCATAAAGTCGTGCATGAATATACCACATTGTCGCATTTGAACAGACATCAGTAAAATATAATGGTAGATGTTTATGGATGATCTGCTCGTGGAAAAGCTCAGCAGCAAGGTGATTTATCTAAATATGCAACCCTTGATCAAATCTGAAATGCGATTGATGATTTATTAAATATTACAAGTGTGGATCAAAATTAAGTGGTTGTTTTTCAGGACAAACAAGGACGATTAAAGACAAGCAATATACAACTACTAGACGTACTTATACGAATTCCTACTGCAGTTGCTGATAATATCGTTACTTTTACTGATCAGGGTAAAATACAAGATTCAGGTAAGTCAGTAAACGATTATGTCACGACGACTGGCAGTGTATTTAGTGGAGACGTTATTATGAACAAAAATAAAATTATAGATCTTGGATATCCAACTACAGATAGTGATGCTACAACAAACAAATATGTTGACGATCAGGAATCTAAGTACGTATTAACCAACGGTGGTATAATGCGTGCATTTCTTAATATGAACTATAATGGAATTAGTAATTTAAAAACACTAGAATCTGAGTTTGATGCTGCTATAAAAAAAATATGTCGATGATAAACAGAATCCAATCATTAATGGAATAGCCAAAATCGAAACTGATTTTACCGGTCACGTGAATACGTTTTTGAGTTTTCGCAGAAAAATAAACAGAATTAATAACGAATTATTTGGAAGTCCACCAAATGCTGATATAAAACTTGCTGATATTAACAAAAAACTCAACGATATTATTAGTGGAATTCCGGATATTGTTCAAAAAAAGAGCCTGATTAAAATTCTTCACAAGCAGATCATTATCATCGTGTACGTCGTCGGATCAGGCTCAGCTACATGGACACAACGAAATAAAACCATCAAACACACCGCGAAGGTCGCTGGTATATATAGGTTGTCTCTGTTTAGCGCTGCAGAATTTAACATACTTAAAACATCTCCATTAGATAATAAATTGTCTAAAACTGTATCTGTAATGTTGGATAAAGATTCTGAAGAAACGTTCACGTTGGAATCATTGGATAGAAGTATGTCCTCCGCTAATTACTGGTGGTGCCTGTAATTTGTAACAACAGCTCCCATTTTAATTACTTAATTAAATGACAACGTCATTAGATATAATGAATCCGATGATAGAGTCACTCATTGACGTTCAATTGCACAGATATAATTAGGCGTGTATGTGTCAGACTGAACTAAAAAATATCATCGACGTTCACGTTGGAATCGTTGGATAGAAGTTTGTCCTCCGCTAATTACTGGTGGTGTCTGGAATTTGTAACTAAAGCTCCCATTTTAATTACTTAATTAAATGACAAAGTTATTAGGTATAATAAATCCAATGACAGAGTCACTCATTGGCGTTCAACGTCACATATATAATCAGGCGTATATGTGTCAGACTGAACTAAAAATTATCATCGACGAATATACGTTGAAAGTAAGAAAATATCGCAGACGCATAGTTGTTTTCGATGTAGTAGTTTACTCGGTTTCTGCCGTTGTTGCTGGATCCGGATTATTATTATCAACGTTAACTATAACTGCTCCTGCGGTTTTAACTAACGATTGTGGTGTCTACAACAACAACATGTGCAGGTATTCTCAGTATTATTGCTAAGAAAATATCTACATGCACTAGCGATAAATTACGCGAGTACATGATGAAATTACACACAGCAACAACCGCCTATACTAAATTATGCTCGTATCTTTCCTTGTACCTCAGTGATGGTAAAATATCTGATGAGGAGTTCGTTATGATAATGAAAACCTACGTTGAAGCGTTTGTAACAGAAAACAACGTAATCTCTAGTGACAATAGCGGAAAGATGGGGAATTAAATAATACAGATAACAATAATGGCTGAGTCTTTGACATCGTCAAGGGAATTATTGCAACAGATCGTCACTAATACAACTCTTTCAAAAACTACTATGATATCAGTAAGTTCGACCAGTCCTGAATATAGCGTTAACTTTCCAACTGCAATTCCAGCAAAAAAATTTGCATTGGCTCAACTGCGCGTTTATGATAGCTGGCCAAATATCAGATCAAAACCATTCGGTGGATTACCAGCAAATAATTCACTGGTATTTGCTAATAAGAATAAGAATAAGCCGGATGGAACACCTGATTGGCAAGTTGTTGGAATTTCAACGGGTAGTTATCAAATAGAGGAGATTAATGACGAGTTCCAACGCAGAATAAAATCTATAACCGGAAAAGAATAAAAAATAGCTATCATTGTTTACGAACCAACACTATCAGCGGTGATTGAAGTAAATTCCCCTGATTACCTCGTAGATTGGTATCAGAGTTCGATCAGATCAGTGTTAGGATGACCTGAAGTTGCATCAACTTATCAAGGACCACCAGAACCAACTAAACATGAGTTTAAAACGAGTGAAGAAAAATTCATTAAAGATACAGAATATCGAGAAAAATATCCATGGCATTATATAAAATTTGCTGACAGGTTCAATAACATTTTTGGCAAAGGTTTGGATGAAACCAGAAAAATGTCACGATCGAATACAACAAAATAGCTCGTCGCCCAATGATTAAAGTTTTCGAGGAGAAAGTATTGGCCATTACATTTTGTCCCGAATTGTATGACATTTTGTGTGTAGATATCAAGTTGATCAAGATTAGAAAAGAAATACCCGACGTGATGAGTAACTTGAAATTTGACAAATATTTTGCATTCCCAGTAGAAATGAACCAAGGACTGAATTTGATATTTGTGTACTACAATCTGGCGAAGTACAACGTGGTGGGACACACCTCCGTACCGTTACTGCGTGTCATTCCCTTCAAAGTGAATTCTACCACAAACGCTAACAAGGAAGGTGAAAACACCTATCACATTCACAGCGAATTTGTATATCCTCACTATGTGCACGTTAGTAAGTAATCTTTCGATACTGTCAATATTACTTTAAAAGGAGATCTAAAACAAATATTCCATTCACCAAAGGGATAGTCACAATGAAGCTACATTTTCGAAAATAACTACTCTAACCACTTGTAAGTCATGAATCCTGTTAACCAAGGATTCGCTCGACAGTGAGGACATGGTTTAGGGGATATACTAAAATCAGTGTTTCGTTCGATGGCTCCCGTTTTAAAACCGTTGGTAACACGGGAATTTCACACCTTGAAAGATGTCTCGTTGTCGCAAGGTAAAGAAATTATCCAAAATGTCACAATTGACAAGCAAAACACCAAAGAAGCTTTCTTGAGAGCAGACAAAAATGTTTTGCTTCAAACGGCAAAGACAAATTGGGCCAAAGAAAAACTCCTATAAATGCCCTGTGCGCTACCAAGTCAGGCTTTCCTGCTTTCCTGATGCCACAGCAATGACAATGCAGAAAAGGCCGACGAAACCACCCCTTCAGATGACTTCACACAATAGGGCTAGATGGACTAAGCAAAGAAACACCTTTCTAGATCAGACGTTTTTGATTACTAAATCAGAGAAAATGATGCACCGAGAGTCTTGCGATTGTTTTAAGTCGGAAGGAACTGGATAGATTTGCCATGCCACCCACCTAGATGACTATTTCAGAATCCCAATAGGTCGAATTTCATCCTGTCTCCTCTTTGACGGATTTAGCTCCCATTCAGTTTGAAATCAAAGGATGACCCGAAGATTACATCGATTTGAATAGCAGTTACTTCTACCTGAAATTCAAATCATCAAAACGGACAACACTAATCCTGGAGCTGATACCATAATAGTTCTCGTCAACAATTTCATGCATTCTATGTTCAGCGAAGTGTATTTGTACTTGAGTAACAAACTGGTCAGTAATAGCACGGATACTTACCCTTACCAAGCGTACCTGGAAAATCTCTTGACGCTTGCGTAGTATGAAAACCTTGCAAAGTTTTCACAAATCTAAGGGTGGGAAAAAATAGTACGAAAACGCGCCTTGTTCTATCGACAGTCTAAACGGAGGGAAAATATGTCCAATATTGTTATTTTTTCTGAACGTATGTTTTTTGGTTTTAGAATTCATAGTTAAACATATGATTACAATAAAAACTACTGTGAGAGAGATGTGTTTCGTGGAGTGGATCTATTCTTGAGTGGGAGTGGAGAGGGCGGGGTCTAAGTTGATGGGTCTGTGGTTTGTGGGCGATAGAGTGTCAATATTTTATGAGCAACTGGTCAAAGTTGCTGAAAGGCCCAGACCGGGGCCAAGCGCCCTCTTAAAGGGAATGTGGCCCAGCTTTTGGCCATAAGCAGTCGCAGAAGTACGCAGTGCAAAGAGTGACTATAATCCGATATGCCAATAGTATTTCACAGGATGGCATACATTCAGCAGAGTGTCATAATTTAAATTTTAAAAGTAAGCTAAATGTACATAATTTTGACATAACATATTTTAAAATTTCAATAATTCAGGTCTATTTTGATACAATTGCACAGGTGGCTCACACAATTTTGGCACAGGAACATACATGGAAAGCCATTTTGGGACACTTGGAACAACGGCGAGGAGAACCAACATCATGGGAGGCACGGCAGGTGGAGGCTTGTGCCTTGTTGGGGTAGCTGGCCGGTGTCTTTGGCTTTGTGGGCTTCTTCTTTGGTGGCTTTGGGGCTGCGAGGTCTGGTACGGTTTGGTTTGGGCGGGGACTGTTGCGTTGTCTGGTTTTTGCGTCCGCTTGTGATGGCGTGCATTTTCAGAATGATTAAGGTCATTTTAAGGTCTCTGATTCAGCCATTGATCAGGACAAGTTCCAGCTCTGGGGACAAGCGCCCACTTAAAGGGACTGCGGTCTATGCCTGAGATCCTTAGCAGTCGCATAAGCCATCGAGTAATGAGCGACTTAAAATTACTATACTATGGTTACCCACGTTTACTCGTTAAATTGGACATGAATAGCAGACTGACCAAATTACTGGAACTACAGATGCATCTGAACGAGCTGGCTATGGGGACCATTGAAGAAGCAGATAGGTTGAAAGATGAGGAAGCAAGAACGAAGAAAGACGATGAGAAGGAAAAGAAGAGTGATTCTGCCTCACCTCATAACGAGGCCTGTGTGTGAGGTGAAAACAATGATCAGAACACTTCTTCAACCAGTCCCTCAACCTCAACAACAGCCACAACCACAACGAAAACAACAAAGACTGATACAGCCTTTGCTACCATTACCACTAGTACCAAAAGTTGCTGTTTACAGACAGAAAGCTTGGAGTAGGAGGCATTGGAGGAGTTGGAGAGACAACGACAAGAGTGGGAGCCGCAGAAACTTCATCAACGTGTGTAGTATAGAAAAAGAAGACAGAGGGAACAACAAGTGTTCATAATCCCACAAACAGTGGAGTGGGATAGTGAAGCCACTCAACCTCCCTCTGCGCTTCCAAGACAAAAATAAAATCTGGAGCAGGATTGGAGCAGGAAATGTGACTGTGGTGACAGGCCTGAGAGGTAGCAGCATTGGCCAGATACATATGAAGTTCGAAAAAAGCCCTTCTCAGGGCTAACTTAATCTCTAGAAAAGAGTGACTATTCAAGTTGTCAGTTTGTGTGAGTAGTGTCACTATAAACACTCACTCCTTTACTGATGTGTGTGTTTTGTGTTCGCGTGCGTTTGTGTGGATGGTAGGTAGGGTGGTTTTTGTTCTTCACTTCCCGTTTGTATGGATAGCAGATATCGTGTGCTTATGCGTTCGCGTTCGTTTGTGTGGATAGTATATATAGTGTGTTGGTTTTATTTCTTCTCGTTTTTTGTGTGTGTGATAGTATAGTCTTTGTTTTACTCATCCGCGTTCACTTGTGTTCAGAGTAAATATGGTGTGTTTTATGCGTTCCTTTTTATGTATAGTATATGTGGTGTGTTTTTATACCCATTTGTATGGATAATATAGTGGGTGTTATTTATGCATTCGCGTTCGTTTGTGTGGATAGTAAGTATTGCGTGTTTCATGTTTTCTCGTTCGTTTTGTGAAGTCAGTGTAAGGGATGTTTACCTTCATGTCCGTGCTCCACGGATATAAATCAGAGCGCTTGTCAGTCTAGCTACCATTTTGACTAGTCAGCACCATTAAGGATGAAAGTATTTAACGAATTAAGACCTGGTTGGTTATGTAGTGTGGATAGATCCTATGTAGTGGAAAGGCTTGATAACGAATAGAGGTTTCCAAGCAGCCTATAATATGCAAACAGATTGAAAGTAGCCAGGGATCTGGGATTATAGAGGAGGAGAGAGTGAAATTAAGAGGCTTCATCCAGCTTCAGTATATAAGAATAAGCATTTTGATGCACGTCATTGATATTGTCATCAGAGTGAGGTGTTTTTTTGCAAGATATATTTAATTGGACAGAATAGTCTTTTGTCCAGTGGAGCTTATACCAGTAAAAGAAAGCCGAAGACACGATGGAAAACGTGATGGAAGAAGTGAAGAAGATTAAAGAGGCATCGGTAAAAGAGACAAAGGATAAAGCAAACAAACAGAAGAAAGAGGAGTTTGACAGATGTAACAACTACTGGATGAAGGTAAAGGAACACTTTAGAGCCATGTGACATCCTGACTGGATTACAGAGTATGAAAAGAAGAAGAAGAAGAAAAAAAAATTATAAAAAAGTAAGGAAATGGTTGCAAAAGTGAAGACAATAGAAGAATCAAAAGGCCATTTTCAGGGCCACTTTCATATGCCTCGAAAAAATATTTAATCTTTCTTGCCTATATCAGTGTTGTATATGTCCCTGCCTCTCTACTGTAGTTGTCCCTACCTACAGTAAATGCGCGTGTTCACGTCAGCCACTTACAAAATTGTTATAAGTGTCTAGTACCATAACGTCGTCCAACCAATTCCATTCCTATTGACCCATACTTAATCTTGGAAGCTATATCACCCCAGAGTGTACCATTTGTTTTCAACAAATGTGAGAGCCATATCACATTAGGCTGATTGTTCTTTTTGGCACACGAGGGCCAAATTGGCCCCATATACTAGTGACATTTATTTCGCCATAAGTACAAACATTGACAGTCAAATGTTCATGAAAAACGTATATAATGATATAAATTACAAAATGTATAATGTAATGTTGATAATAAATGATTGTAAAATAACTTAAAACAACTTGTATAACACATCAGCTAATTCAAATTCCTTTATATTTAATGAGACATAGAGCTTTCTCCTGATAAATTTAATAGATGGGCAATAATACAAGATGTTCTTGTTATCAACAATCTGCTTAATATAACATTTCTACAGAGTGTTACTTTTCGGCTCCTTCAAAGTAATAAAAGTTAAGATTGAAGACAACAAGCCTTGTACGATTTAACAAAAATATTTTTTTTTATCTTATAAAAAAGGTGAAAAGATGAAAATATGAAATAAGGTTTACGTCTTTTGAAGAAAATCCAAACATTTTTCTAGTAATGAAAAAATAAAATACAGTCCTATCACTAAATAATTTTAACTGAATCCATGTTCGAATAATGACGACCCTCCACAATGGATGACAATGTTGTGAGATAAAGTCTTCACACAAATGTCCAAAATTTCACGTTGAACCACAATTTGTACTGTACTGTTTCTATTTAGAATGAATTTCACTGAATGTATGTGTCCTAAACCAATTGTGTAGTTGTCGAGGGAAACATAAATTATTATTTGACAAGTAGATGAACTTCTATATATGTCATCAATAGCAATAACATCTCGAGCTCTACCGATGTAAAGAAATTTCCAGCACAATAAAAATAATACCTTCTTCTCAAGGTATATAAACGACTCTGACTATTTCACAGGAATCTAAGTGTCTATAAAACCAACCTAAGATGTAATATCATGCATATGCACAAAGAACGCGTGGTTATTTCATCTAACAATCGCAGTACAAGATGTAAACACGAATAATTAGAAATGACCTCGGCCACAACTATTTGTTTACGCCGATTGTTTATCTACCCTCCCCGAATCTGTTGAGAAAAAAACTGACGAAAGCTAAGAGTCATATTTACATTCTAAATACGATGTTTGTTTGTTTTAGTCAAAAAATAGCATATCCGTTGAACATAATCATCATCACAATAAAACACAATGATACAAAAATGAAATAAAAGGAATTCAAATTTTAACACACAAGTAATTAAACTACATGCTCGTAACATGAGACAATTCAAAACACTATGCATCCTTAAGCAACAATGTTTAAATAGACGATTCTACATATTTAGCAAACACGGTTTAAAAAGCGGAAAATATATTAGTGCTATTTCATCTAAGCATAAATCATTTATATTGTTATATTCAGATTTGGCTTCGGGTAAAATTATTCTATATTCTCTGGAAATGCAATAATATTCTTGGAAATAGACATTAGCTTGGAACTGCAGTGAAATCAAACAAGCAAATTTTGGATTGCATTGCTGTGATTCAACAAAAGACTTCCTGCGCATAATTACAATTCAGATCATTCGTACATTGGCACATTAGAAACAACAAGCCACTACTGGCACAGCAACATCTTCAGCGTTAGAAATTATTTGCAATTCCACTAAAGTGTATTGAAAACTGTATTTATTATGTCTTGTTTTAGTAATTCTATGATTATTTAAGATTAAATTTGCAAATTCGCAGTCCTTTTAAATTTTTACTTTGAATGAAAACCACAGAGTTGTGATAATACATACGTTTTATTAATATTCCTTACTGAAAAGTACATTTAAAATGCAAATGTATGAGCAATTGCGAGGGACCCCATCATAGGTAGAACATCCATCGTCATCGGATAACTAGTTACCAATGGAAGCTATCATACTAGGCATTAAATATCACAGTAGTGACACCGGTATGTCAGGTTGGTCTAAAAAGAACAAAACAAGGTATCAGAGAGATGTAAAACACCAAAACTCTTCTAAATATATCGTTAACCCATTTAGAAAAGTATTTATATTTTAGTCTCAAAAACGCTAAAGTATGAAAGTTCATGTTGGTGCATTCTTTCATAGATCAAATATGTAATATCACGCATTCCATCCAATAGATGATAATAATGTATGTAAATACTATTACCACTACCGATACAAGTACATCAGAAATTAAGTTATCGAGGTTCGAGTACCTAACAACAGTGATTTGTGCCCAATGTGCTTTTCCACATGATGATGCAAAGCTTTCATTATTACGCCGGTTCCAGAGGGCATGTTTGTCACGCGTCGAAGTTGTATGAAGTCTTATTAATTCATGTCAGATACTGAATCCATGACTGACCTCACCACGTGAACTCAGCTAAAGAATAATATATTATTGCTTAATGAACAGTCAGCTTCACTAATTAGTAGTCAAGTATGTGTATGTGTGTGTGCGATTTGGTTTTTCAACGTAGCTTTAACAACTTTGCAATCATATCGCTACGATATCTGCTGAGTGTCAGTTTAACTGGTGCATCAAACTGTATTAATAACCATTCTAACTCTTATGTAATAGAGCACATACCCCATAACAATAGCAGACACCATAACACGCTCCAGATTGTCCAAGGCAGCCATGGCCGTCAGTTGTACATCCAGGATCAAAACATATCGCAACATCTGTAATAATAATAATAATAATAATAATAATAATAATAATAATAATAATAATAATAATAATAATAATAATAATAATAATAATAATAGCTTATATATCCAGTAATGCTCGATGTCAAGCCTAAAAATGTAATTCTTGTATGGAGATCATTGCATACAATGTTTGTTTACAGGAAATCAGAACACAGATTAATCCAAAGCTTTACTCGATATTAAGTTATGGGTTAAGAAATGCATGATTCAAAACTGACCTCGTCTTCTTATTTATGATACATACATAAGGCTACTTTTCAGTCATCTCAATACAATGTCGAGCACCGAACTTGAATTATGTTGTGGATACCATTCCAAACAGTGTTTTACTAAAAAAACAACAGCCTACCATGCTATTTACATTGATATATACGTATAATGTTTAAATATCAGGTAATTTTCTACCAAACCACAACATAACACATGACATTGTGAACTAGTCTGTACAAGATTCATAATGGGTTATCCAATTGCATTTCTGAATTTTTTCAATGCCACATGGTTATATTTTTATAAGATTTCTTAATGTGTGATGAAGAGAACTGTATTCATTTCAAATGGAATATCTAAATCTCGTTGAGCACTTTTCCCAAACGAATTAAAAGACGACTAATGTTCATTGAATTTATAAATGAGCATTATTGAAGAATGCCATCTGACATTTGTGTTTAGTTAAAAAAAAATCTTATAAAATGTAATCGAACAATTTTAAATTTTGTTTCTTGCAACAATCAAAGAATTAACCTTTTCAAAACGATTTTTCAATATCTTGTTTGAAAATGCGTACTTATAAGAT
Organism: Potamilus streckersoni; assembly: GCA_016746295.1. Classification (NCBI taxonomy): domain Eukaryota; kingdom Metazoa; phylum Mollusca; class Bivalvia; order Unionida; family Unionidae; genus Potamilus; species Potamilus streckersoni. Next base: position 43,477 of record JAEAOA010000605.1, on the reverse strand, counting down.
CATCTAGTCGCAGTAAATCAGCAACAACATATTTTTGGTGAGGGCGCGATTAGTTCGGCAAAATTATAAACACGAATTATGCTTTTTTAATCATGACCAAGGTTACCAAGGTTATCAACATTAGCCGTACAAAACTATGAGTGAACCAAAGTAGACACCACATCAAAATTTATTAACATATTTTTTCAGTAGAAAATGGCTCTGTTGGTTCTTTTATCTCCTGAGTATATAGATAGATATATGTACTAAAATATAAGATAAGAAACTTACATGCATTCCCCGCCATAAACAAAGTGGAGGCTAGAAAGGTAATAATAATAATAATAATAATAATAATAATAATAATAATAATAATAATAATAATAATAATAATAATAATAATAATAATAATAATAATTATTATTATTATTATTATTATTATTATTATTATTATTATTATTATTATTATTATTATTATTATTATTATTATTATTATTATTATTATTATCTAATATCAATACCTATTGTCAGTGAGTATGATATCTTCGCAATACCCCTTCCTCGTCTTCTTCTATTTTTAATGCTCAAACTTTCTTGAAACGATCTTTTTTTAATGCTGTTATCATTATAATATGCATATCTGGGAACAGAAGTAAATTCTACATATTATTAAAGATATTTTTTTACAGAGAAGACAAAAGTAACTGACCTGTCAACTATGCTTCTTCCGCTGACATACATGCGAGGTAACGTTTACAAGCAAGTTGATATCTAGGCAGCATGAAATTCCTCATGCTATACATATTTTGTTTTCAGATCAGAATATAGATAGATGTTATTATTAGCTTCATTCTTACATCAGATCTTGATACAGAATCTTACAGAATTTATAAATTCAGTGATCGATATAATGAATCAACCTGGGGGAGTATTGTCAATTAGACAAGTATTCCTTCTTTCCAAAAGGTCACGCTCAAAATACATTGAACAAGAAGCAGAGATGGTGATGATACCGCTTGCCTAGGAGGGCACCGTTCGCAAAAATAAAGGTCAATAACGTCAATTCGGAGCCTCTAACCGAGCGCGTTTCAATACGGGGGCAACAGACCGCAATAACGTCAAATATTATAAGTTAGCTCATTTTTGTTACTCCATCGTTGACGTATTTTTTCTTCCAATTTTAGGTGTGTTCGCTTGCTTGCCGCCAACTCATTGTTTGTCGTCACCCTCTCTTCTGCTGTAATTAAATCATTATTATATCAGTAATGGAAGCACACTATGCTAGACTAGCTAGAGAAAGATTATAGGCCATTATAAAATATCTCTCCGTTCCTGATTATGTCAAACATAAAATACAAGCGCGTCAACAAAGAGGGACAATTTTCCTAAGAAATAGAACAAGCATTTAAACCGATTACAGAAGCTACTAAAGGTCTTCTTCCCTCATTAGAGCAACTACAAAAATAGCACAAAAAAAACTAAAAACACAAACGTAATTCTGCGAGAACTTCCGGCTAAAATATCTGCTGATCAACGAATGCAAAAAAATACGTGAGGATATAGACCAAGCTGAGGGTGATAAACTATAACCAGAATCAAAATCAAGAGCCAAGATTAATCTGGTTGACAAATTTACTGTAAAAAGTATTGTTGAAATCAAATAAGCCAGAACTCTAAAACAGTTAGTTGCGATAGCTGTGAAAAGTTTTGACATGACAGAAAATGTTCTGAAACCTAAACACGTTGATGATGCTATTAAGTCGGGACAACTGTTTAAGCTCAAGTAGTGATATAAAATATATTGTATTTATTAATGAGCTAGATAACTATATTGCATGGATGCAACTATCATCGGATCAACGAAAACAAATAAAAGAACAGGAACAACTTCGACGAAAACAATAACGACAACCACAACAACAAAAACCACAACCACAACAAAAAACACAACAACAGTAAAAAGGAGCCGCCAGTCCAACATTAAGAGAGGTAGAATAATACCATGATGACCTTTGTGCTACTGGAATTGGTATTTGTGCAGGTATCAGGGGAAATAGCCTTGTTACTCCATACCCCGATAACGTCCCTGCTGATGTTGATTGACTAGAAATTTTAATCGGTGGAAAACGAGCCGGTAAAAATTCCCCAGAAATCATTGATGAGATAACATCAAATTGTCAACGATTATTTATAGGCGATGTTATGGACATTAATGTTTGTTGGTCCCTCATTGATGAAATTGATGATGATTGATTCAATTAGAACATCGAAAAGAAAATAAGATGATCATAAACTATGGTCAAGGTTATAAAATTACGATTACCAACCTATAAAGCGTTTTACGGTGATGGACTCTGAGATATTGTTCAGGGTAATTCAGAAGGTTGACCCCAAGGGCAATACCGATTGTGTAAAACAACTGGAAATAAAAGCTATTGATGTTGTTCGTGAAAAAAGGAATTGGTGCTGTTGGTGACATTGCCAACAAAGCATTATCTGCAATTAAGGATAAGCTGGCACGATTATTAACCAGTCAGCAAAATTGCTTAGTACTGAACTGATACCTGCAAATGTTAGTAAAATAATAAATCAAGCTGCATATCAAAAACTTGCAGAGTTAGCTGCCAACACTAATGGTGTTGAGAAAGAAAACAAATTAACTGCTAGTCTGATAGAGGGAAGTGGTCTTTGTGATAGACGATATTAAGTAGGATAAAAGTATTCAAACGTGTGTCTGATCCCGCCTTCAACATGAAGGCACCAGTATTCAGAGATGAATATGTGCGCAACTGTCAATATTATTCTTATAATGTCAATTAGCGTGGAAGAATTGAGCTGCAAGTTCAGGATAAAATCAGATATATGTTACCCGCTGAAGTATTTATTGAAGTACAGAGTGAAATTTTTAAAAAAATAATGCATATGGATATTATATATATATATATATATATATATATATATATATATATATATATATATATATATATATATATATATATATATATATATATATATATATATATATATATTATTGACAGAAGAATTAACGAATCAATTCAGAAAGACTACAGGTAGAGTATGAAATGCTGCCGGAGACGCACAGACTGATGCAGTAATATCAATGAATGCACATTTCAACTTGGGATTCACAGCACGTCGATAACTGCTGAATAATGGAAGTAGAAGATTTTCATGTGTAATTCCACTATCGCATATCTTTGGATTCAGCGGAAATGTCAGAAAGGCTTTTGTCGGAGCCAAACATTAAGTTGTACTCGTACGAAAAGCTAAAGATGAAGATGCAGTCGGGCGACCTGCTGGTGAAGCTGGTAAAGTAATACTGACAAAACTGTTATAGAGGATGCAAGTAATGATTCCATCGATTGCTGAAGCACAAAGGTAGCTTTCTTTTATGGATCAAGGCGGCAAATCGAAATTATCATGGAAAACAACAACTATAGATGCTTTCAAAGTACAATTAATGGTTTATTTGCATAGCTGATGGCATCATAGCAAGGTATATCTCCGCTGCAGGATATATCTATTGTTTTCCAAGATGCTGCAAGAGTAAACTCACAAACACGTAGTATAATGATATTTGACAAACCTTTTGTTACTGCAGTTTTTTTAAGGATAAATGGGCTTCAGAAAGCAACTGAGGATATATTATCAAACTTTGAAAATAATCATGTAGCACGTGCATATCATCGTTTGATGACATTCATGGGACGTGATCAAAATGTTGATTCTAGTTTGCAAATATCACAACTAGATTTTACAACGCTGTATCCGATCTATTACTTTTCTCTGGAACACTTCGATTTGTACAGACAATCAGTAGTTGATATACACTTCGAGCTCGTATGAATAGAGATGCCGGTGCTATTCCCAATATTAGAGCAATCGCTGTTGTACTCTCAGACAAGGTAAAGATGCTTGAAGCTGTTGGAGGACGAATAAAAGTCATTGATGTCCTAGCAGAAAACAGGTATTTAAATCGCTCATGATATTATAATGTCACATCATTATATTAGTGTCAGTCTGACTCCCGGTCAGCTTTAGAAACTGCAATCAGCATCAAATGAAAACTGAGGAGTTAAACTAACACTAAAAAGAACAAATCTACGGTGGTTAAAATAAACTGTCAGTGACAAAACGTCAGCTCAGGCGCTTCAGTGAAGTCATACGATCAAAGAAAAGTATATGAATTGATCTTTCTGCAGATAATGCGCTAATATGGGAGCATATTTCCTCTTCTCTCATCTATATCAGTGTTGATAGCCACTGCAGCTCCAGCTGGTGCAAAAGCAGCTTCACTTGGTGCTGGTGGAACTGCTGCTGGAATAGCACTGAAGAAAACAACAGGAAAAGGAATCAAGAAAATATGACAAAATCTAAGACTTTTATGAATGCCATATTCGTGGAACAGAAAGGGCTTAAGACTGCCAGGGACACTTCATTGATTCCCCTATGTCCAATTTGGATTTACTTGATGCTGCTAGAAAACTAAACATCAAAAATTTATGAGATGTATTTATACCACACAAACCAAACACTTACAGCACAAACCAAAAATTATTGAAACTGGCATCATAAACCTCGAAAAAATTCTGGTTTAGATACTCATTGGATTTCATAGTCAATTGATACACATGAAATTGTTTATTTTGATTCTTTTGGATTGCAATATTAAAGGAAATTTTGAATTACGTTAGCAACATGCAAAGCATTTCCGTATGGTATTCAACTTTACCAACACAAACATTAACGTATCCGCCAATATGTGGCCGTGAAGTACTCACTGTACTTAATGCTATTTCAAAATATTTCGATGCACCTCATAAAGTTGTACATGAATATACATCATCATCGAACGTTTAATAATCCTTAATCGTATATTAGTTTATATTTATGTAAGGTCTTCTATCAAAGACACGAAAAAAGATGATATCGATTTATCGAAGTACGTTACAAAAGATGATCTTGCTATTATGAACCTCTCTAGAGTTGACCCGGATGAAGCTGCTATTTTTCAGGATAAGTACGATGTTTTAAACACGAGTAATATTAAATGGATCTATATAATTCGTAGATTTCTATCACGTATTTTATTCCAGTATTTACAGAAATCGGTAGAATCAGAAACCCAATTGTATCAATTGCAACTATTATAGATGAAATTTAAAAATTGTTGCTGATCGTTGAAAATCCACAGGTGATACAATGACAGGTGAACTCAACATGAATGGATATACAAGCGTTCTTGTAAGAGAACCAACAGGTGATCAATATGCCGCAAACAAATACGTAGACGACAAAGATACTACAATCGATGATAAACTAACCTCGTTGCGATCTGAATATGACGTTCACGTGAATATGTTTTAAATGTTTGTAGAAATTTTCAAAACCTCAGTAAACCACAGATCATTTCATTGGGAGTTCAGCAGTAGTTGATACTAAACTGTCTGATATTAAAGCAAGACTCAACAATATTATCAGTGGAATTCCGAATATTGTGAAAGAGACCTAATCTGATTAAACTTTCTCACAAGCAGATCATCAGTGTGGTATAAGCAGCAGCATCAGAACCATCATGGTCACAGCAAAGTTTACACTATCAAGCACACTGCTAAATTAATTGGTGTGTACAGGCTGTCCATGTTCAACTCTGTAAAACTGAGAATATTTACCACATTTGATATTTTTTTCTGGAACCGTATCTAATGTGTTAAATAAAGATACCGAAGAAATATTTATACTAGAACCATTTGATCAAAAACATAACCGCAGCGCCCTACTGGTTGTCTGGAATTTGTCGCCGAAACACTACTATTAACTACTAAATAAAGAGAATAGATGTCGGCAAACAAATACAGATATGAATAAGTGTGATTATTGCAGACCCAACTAAACAAACAAATATCATAGATGAGTATGCTCTAAAATTAAAAATATATTGCATTCGTATGATTTAATTGTTTATATTGTATCTGTTATAGTCGCTGGTGTTGGTGTATTACTATCAGCAGTAACAGTGGCATCTACAGCAGTTGTAACAATTTGTGTGCGGCTGATAAATTGCATGAATATAAAATGTTACTATCAGCGGACCAAAACCACAAGCGCAGGCTAAATTATCATCGTTGACATCAACAGAGTTTAGAGACGGGATAACATCAGATCAGGAATTCGCAGAAATGTTTATGTTTTACGAATTAGGGGTTTTCAGTTACTCAAAGACAGAGATACCTAATTTAAAATCCTGATTTATAAATTATTTTAATGCTGAGTGAATTACTACAACAAATCGCCACTAATACAGCACAGCTAAAAACCGCAACGATATCAAAGAGTTCAACCAGTCCTGAATTCATCATTAATTTCCTAACTGCAATTCCATTCAGCGCTATAGCACTAGCACAATTAAATTTATGACATTTAGCTGAATATCAGATCAAATCAGTTTGGTAGACAACACCCAAGCAATTCATTAGTATTTTCAAATAAACAAACCCGACGGAACAGCAGATTGGCAAGTAGTCAGTGTTCCCACGGGCGGTTATCAAATCGAACAGATCAATAATGAATTTCATGGCCGAATTAAATCTATAACTGGCAAAGAATCCATGATGGCTTTTACTGTTCACGAACAAACATTATCTGCGGCGATTGAAGTAAATTATTCTGATTATGCTGTAGACAAATATCAATCATCGATTAGAACCGTATTATGTTGGCCTGGTGTTATGCCAGTGTGTGCCGGACCACCAAAACCGACAAAAAATAATTGTTTTCACAAAAGAAATCATTTATAAATATTCCAAGATATCGAAAACAAGAACAATTGACACATTTTAGCAGAAACGAATGCGTCATTGAATGTGGTCGTAAAAGGTTTCATCGAATAACAAATCTTTTACAATGTTTTGAGGAGCCAAACCAGAGGACTTCCTACGTCCAAATGTGAGATTTATTCCAGGAGAAAAAATATTAAATACAGATTTTATTAAAACAAAAGCCTCTGCAATCGAGCCTGATTACACTTCATAATTCTTGATGATCGGGTGCTTCACAAACTCATTTTGTTCCATTTATATAACAATATTATTAGTTTATTTGAAAATATGGCGAGATAATCTTTGTATGTGATATTCGACTCCATCGGTATTATATCTTTATCATGATATCGTTTCAGCTTTGTATTTTTTACCACCGCATTGCACACTGAACCGAGTTTGTCCTCTAACACCACCTACACTACATCACAAACACGGTTTTGGTCCTAGACTTTCTCTACGAACATTTTAAAATTTAAATTTATATTTTGTTTTAATGAGAATATGGAAGTCATGAGAGATTATATATAATTAAGCCCTCTAAAACGATATTTGATCTTAAGAAACTGCCAAAACCTAAAATTATTTTTTCCATACAAAATCTTGCTTTAACAAATGGGGTTTTAATTGATCTTATCCTTGAAGCTAAATTGGAATTTTGCCACAATCGCTCGTCACATGTGTGGTCAACATTCAGAATTATTGATATTATCGATATTAGAATGAAAGACAAACTAGCAGCGAATATTATCTCTACAATGAAAATTACATTATTCTAATAAATTTATTATGCAGGCAGACGATGTCACTAGGATTATCAGTGACAAACGTAACCATGTCGAATTGCACAATAGAAATAATATTATCATGTGAAATTAAGATTCTAAATCAAGAATCTTGATTGGTATTGACAAACAATGTTATGAACGAGCGTATTCTGTGACTGCAGTTGTTTAAGAAATTTGGACTTTAAAACGAATTGGTGAAAATTATGTTCCTAGAATTATTATCTGGGAAGAAATGTGCACGGTATTGCTGGAAGTATTAAAATGTTTCTTGAATGGTTATTAACAAAAGATATTGCGTATATAATGTTTGTATATTATTATGAACAAATAACTGATGATCAAAAAGATATTGATGAACCACTGAAAGAATTCAAATTAAAAAGTTAATCAGACAATAGCCAGATAGAATACAGTGTGAGATAATGCATGAAGTAATTCCATAAACTCTTATGAATGATTTTTGGAATTTGTGGAAGCCAGTTTATCTGATAGTGCAAGCAGAAGAATAATTCGTGATACACTTCAACAATAATAAATTATTTTGCATATATTTCTTTGTGATTGCATTGGTAGGTTTCATAGAAATTGCACGAGTAATTTCATTGTTTATCATGCTTGGTAATCTTGCAACCCGTTCATGATATCTCGTATCTGTAGATATTTCCTGTGTACACTGGTATCTAAATAACCGCTCAGGAAATGTTCGCTTATTGTTTGGTTAATTAGTTCAATGATTACCTGATCGCGATGATAGCGGTATGTCCTCGTTCGATTCTGACGTTTATTCATTAGAGATGATACTGCACCAAGAGATTCTTTGCCAGCATCAACCTGTAATAGGTGTGGCTATCATAACGGTCCTCGTCGATAAATTCGTTCAAATGCAGATGCAACTTCAGTTGCTGCTTTAGGTGATAGTAGTTCTGTTTCTTTATATCTGATTGCAACGTCAACGACTGTTAACGCGTATCTATATGTGCGTGATTGACGTCTACTAATTTTAATAGTATCATGTGGCAAAAATAAAATATCTGTTTGATGAACATTGTTGTGAGTGCTGATATCAAAATGTGCTTGCTGAATATTTTTAGGTGGTGATAGATAGATTTCACATATTGTCTGTCGTGCCAGTAGCGGAAGGTGAGACATTTGCTGCTTTAGCAAGTTTACTAATCACTGCTCTGCCTCTCCAATATCTTCTTGTGCTATAATAAAACGATTATATTGTATAATAATAAACTGATGATTACTGACCGGCCCCAAGTACTAGATTACCTTTTCATGCTGATTTTGCTAGGAAGCTAGTATGATTTTCTCTGAGAGATTTATTTTTGTTATAAATTTTAACGTGTGAATCAACTTCACATCTGCAATATGTACTATCGTAATTATTTGCTTTTATACGCAACATCATGTACTTGACACGTTTGATCAATTGCGTTTATTGGATAATCTCCAGATCTTGGTTGATGTCGTTCATCGAGTCAAATATCAAGTCAGGTTCCAGGACCACAATAACTATAACCAGGAAGATGTTTCCCAACAGGGTATTTAGCCCATGGAGCTCCTGGTAATTTTCCCAGTGAAGCAGCGATATCACCGCTTGTCTTTACACGAGACGAAATAAATTTATATTTTGTACCACATTTCACACACTTGCATGTATGTGCACGCCTTTTAATTTTGTGTTGTTATTGCTGTTAATCCACTGGATTGTTTGGGTCCTCTGCATAGAACGCAATATAAATCCATATTATTCATTATATTTGTACAATATGGATGTCATTGATTTCTCAGCGATACGAAAGCAAGAGCCAAACAGCATCCAGCACTAACAAATTCTATCAGAATTTTAATAACTGGTCCATGTAAATCAGAACAAACAAAATTATTACTTAATCTGATAACGGGATGGCTCAAGTGGGATAAATTGTATTAGTCACCTTATCTGTAGATGATCAGAGATGTTACGATGTGCTTGAATATTTTAATAAAAAAATGCAGAGTTGCTGGATAAACGGACTCTTCTATCAATGTGGTCAGGCCTGTTCACCCTCTCCGCTGCTGTACAAAAGGCTCACCAACACATAAATAACATCGATTAATAAATTTACGTAAATGCTGTGCTATTTTCAAGCTACGTGTGCTTCTTTACTAAACTATATACGCACCTGAATCATATGCTCCGTATGCTGGTTATGTGAAGAAGTTAACATTTCTGCTGACATATGATACAGTTTACACGGAAATTAGGCATCATAAGTTAATACGTTTGTGACATTTGTGATAATTGTAATTCGACAAAATAAAAGGCCGAAGATCATCAACTAATGTTTTTCTTTCAGGACGAGAGAGAGAGAGAGAGAGAGAGAGAGAGAGAGAGAGAGAGAGAGAGAGAGAGAGAGAGAGAGAGAGAGAGAGAGAGAGAGAGAGAGAGAGAGAGAGAGAGAGAGAGAGAGAGAGAGTTTATACGATTGGAATCATATTTACCAATGAAAAGCAATACCAGGAAAAGCTGCATGGCTGATGGGATCTTTTAGTATGTAGATTGATTAGAGACTTCATGCGCCTTTGTGTCTACGTTTTAATTTATAGTAAACATAACGTGACGTGAACCCGGAAAGCTTTTTTTTTTGTATTTGGCAAGTTTCACAATCTTGTAGATAACTTGTTTTTGGTCACGCCTGTCATCGTTTGAATTCACGTGTCAGCAATGATAAGAAAGTCTGAAGTATGAGTAAGTGCTTCAGTCGTTCTTGAGATGCTTAGACGATGTAAGAGTGCCTTTATTGTTTGTACAGAAATATGTGATCAATAGAACCAAGAAAAAAAAATGAATGGTTGTAAGCAATGCTTTAAAGTACCCGAGCAAACTCTTATTAATATTTTCCAGAACAAATCATTATCGTCAATATACTAAAGGGAAGAGAAGCAATACAAATAAATGGCCAACTAACTTACTAGCTAGCACGATAGCTAACAAACTAACACATACATATTTTCCAAAATATATTGGAATCAATTTTATTTCTATGAAGATAATCAACTTTATTTTTTAAAGGAATCATAATGTCGTGAAGAAATACCAATGTGTCCACATACGTTATTATCCACATGTTCCAGGATCTTTATTTACAAAATAAAAATTCCAGCAATATCATTTTCAGTCCATGGGTGTCATTCGTTGAAAGGAAATTTTAAAAAGATGCAAGACTGTCTGTAAATAATGATACAGATACTTACTAAAGGATATTCAAGCAAGCAAAGTGTCCTAACTATTGTACATACATACATACATACATACATACATACATACATACATACATACATACATACATACATACATACATGCATGCATGCATGCATGCATGCATGCATGCATGCATGCATGCATGCATGCATACATACATACATACATACATACATACATACATACATACATACATACATACATACATACATACATACATACATACATACATACATACATACATACATACATACATACATACATATATACATGCATGCATGCATGCATACATACATACATACATACATACATACATACATACATACATACATACATACATACATACATACATACATACATACATACATACATACATACATACATACATACATACATACATACATACATACATACTAAATTTCCAGTTAAGTTACATTGATTAAGTATTGTCCCATGTAAGGTACATATATCCAATATTGTTAAAAATAAGAAATCCCAAACATGTAGTTTTCAATTTTCGCAGTACTTTCGAGATGAAAGATGCAGATGAAAGATGCAGATGATGTGATAGCACTAGTTCACGTGTGTGTGTGTGTGTGTGTGTGTGTGTGTGTGTGTGTGTGTGTGTGTGTGTGTGTGTGTGTGCAGTACTATTTTCAAGAGCGGGGCAGATGATGTGATAGCACTAGTTCACGTGTGTGTGTGTGTGTGTGTGTGTGAGTGTGTGTGTGTGTGTGTGTGTGTGCAGTACTATTTTCAAGAGAGGGGCATCAAACCTTGTAAAATAGTTAGCGGTAGATGTAGATCCGTAAATGTGCACAGGTGGTAGGGAAGGGACAGATAAGATTTATTTTAAGCTTTACTTACCACGCATCTGATAAATAGAATGTAAGATTATTGTTTCACCTGTACACGTTTTGAAACCGGTTATTAATCCGTGTGACACAGTAGAAACAGTTATTTCCTACATTAGTCATAATTTCAAAACAAATTCAAGTATGCAACCCAAATAATCTACGCATTTACCCAGACACACGATTTAGTGATTGGATAATGCTTTAAGACAATATTTCATTTTTAAATCCTTTATCAATATATTGAGTGAAATATAATTTATTCATTGAATATTGATATTAGAACCACATTCATAACGATTCTACAGAACAAAGTATGCGAGTTCTAACACTATCTAGACCAGTCCGAGTCACAGACCGTGGTGTATTTGGGGAATATATTTTGTTTAATTGCCTCATAAAGATTTAATCTTTCATGTGTTACTATCCTACTAGACTCTAATCAATAATTAATCGATAAGAATTAAATTACTGAACACTTATTGTGTTTGACAAGTTGCAAGAACGACGTTTAGAAGATGAGAATGAATGAAAGCAAACTATTAAGGAGGTTGTGATATTCCGAATAAATCTGTTGTGAAAAATATTAAATAATACACGTCTGGTCAGTAACTTTAGAATTATCCTTTTCGTGTTTAGAAGTGATTTGATGAAAATGAGCTTATGAATCTTAAGCACAATAAAGCCCAGTGCATGTTCTTATCTATTACTTGCAGTGCAATTCATTCATAATATACTAACATTCAATGGCGCTTTATCAAACGATCAACGAAAAATAGGATATCTAAAGATCGTGGGACACACTTGTTGTAACAGGTGCTTTCTGAGTTCGTCTTGTATGGTCAGATCAAGTACTATTTGTAATAAATCTGCACATGGATGCAATTTTGCATTGTCTCAACATAATCGGCATTCGATTTAGCAGCATTTCCGTGTATAATGTTTTAATGGCAAGTGTAATTTATATTGCAAAGATTCTCACTTTATTTGTCAAATTGCATTCATAATGAAAATAGGAGATAAAGGCATGTTGCCAAGATGGTAAAACTGCCTGTTCAGAAACACTCTTTTCCCCTCCAATAACCTTCTATGCTCACATTTTCTTCAGCTCTGATGATGACTTTCACCTGACAAAATAAGAGAGTCTATATTACTGTTACTGCCACTGTAAATAAAAATAAACAACAACAATGATAGTCAGACTACCGTTCCACGGGGTCTCTTCATTGTAAAGCTTATGAGGTCTTAGTTTTTACGGGGTCTTTTTGTTGAAGACCCTAGTTTTGCATAAGCCTTTCTCATGGCCCACAGGCACCTCATGATATTTTTCTATGACGACATTCTTTCTGAATGTCCTTGTGTGTGTGGGGGTAACCCTTCAGTGAGGTCACAAAAGTCAAGGAGTTTTTATCACCCTGCTGTTGATTTTTGAGGGGCTACCGACTCTACTTACAAATATACGTTTCAGAAATTGTTATGAAGATACTTAATGCTGCATTGGATATAAAATATACACATCTTTCAGAAATATATTGAATAAAATGAAGTGTGCTTTCATTTGCTTCAGTACGAAAATTCTAGAAATTGTTACTACTAAAAAAACTGTAGTGTAGATCTGCCGGATGTTGTTGTGAACAGCTGTCGCAGTGTACGTTGTATAGACCCTTCTCAGACTGTATTCATGCATTCATGTGACCCTGGGTCAACAAATCCAAAACTAGGCTAAGCTAGGCACCAGCTTGTCAGGACAGGGAACAAAATTATGGCAGATAATGGTTTTGTTAAAGTTATAAAGAAAATTATTTTAATAAACAAATTAACAGAATAACCGATACAAAAAATGACAAAATTTTATATTGTTTTGACACGACTCTTCCTTATTATGTTCACTTTATCTAATGTCTGTATTTACATATTGGATGTTAAAATTCATCTATTTACCAACACTACAAAAATAATATTACTTAGAATCAAAGAAGATCACATATATTAGAGACAAATTTGTATGTTTGGGAGCAGGGTGTTTTTACAATATATGTATGTATGTATGTATGTATGTATGTATGTATGTATGTATGTATGTATGTATGTATGTATGTATGTATGTATGTATGTATGTATGTATGTATGTATGTATGTATGTATGTATGTATGTATGTATGTATGTATGTATGTATGTATGTAGGAAAGTAGATATTTATGGAGATATGGTTTTTTTAATTAAATCGTAAAAAATCATTTCAATTTTTAAATATATTATTGAGCCAAATAAATATGTATTAGACAATAAAAGAGTTGCATGCAACTCCATTATGTAAATGATGCATTGTCATGCGCAGCACTGGCACGCGTCAACAGCAAATCGCATTGTTTCAATCTTTAAAATAACGTATTGCTTGCAGTATCTATTTCAAAACATGGGAATACCTGCACCTGCTCTTGCTTATCTGCATTGAACAAGGTCATTATTCACGAGCTGCACACGATATAACTGCAGTTTTTATGCATGCTTACATGTGCGAATAATCAAACTGCATATGATGTGATTCTGAATCAAACAGTTTTGCCTTTAATGGTAAATTTTAAATATTTACATTCATTATTAAATATGCTAGTATATATTTCGTGTATGTGTATGTATGCATGTGTATATTTTACATTTACTCATGAATATATTTGAAAACGAATAATTATTTCATCTTTATATCATTTACAACATTACGCAATTGTAAAGGTACATTAAACATCATTATATCTGTAAATTTATGGATTAAGATGTTTGTCACACTCATCTTCAATTACTATAATAGCCAGCATATACATGATGTGAAATGAGTGATTACATATCTTAATCTGGAAAAAGGAAATTTGAATGAACGTCCAGATCTTAATTTGCAAGAATAATACTTTCATTATAAGAGATGTTCAAGTTCAATAAAATTCTAATTTAAAATTTGTAAGAAAACATAATTTTATCAATCTTCATGTCATATAAATATACTGCTCTTTAGTGAGAAGAAAATTTTATGTCACATAACATTTCAAGTAGTAAAACTTTAATAAGTTCTGAAACATTTTAAGAAATTTTATAATGCAAGATTACAACATCCCAGAAAATTCAACAATTTAGCCATCAAAAAGGAATGAATAATTCGTTGAACCTTAACAATATAAATTTTGTATCTTTAAATATATGTGTGAAAGATAATGGGCACAGCATGTTTGTGTGCATCTCTGTGTGTCTGCGTGTGTGTTTGTGTGTGTATGTGTGTGTGTGTGTGTCCAAAGAGTCATTTTGAATTTAAAACATGCAAAATAGAGCCATATGCATTTCATAAAGCATCAATTAAATACACATTAGGATACGATAAATGACACCACGTCATGTCCAGCACAGCTTCAGTATAAGAACTTTTCGAACGAATATGAACTGTGCACACTATAGATAACACGGCGTGAGAGCAGTATATGTTGAGAACACGAAGACAATTTTATACCACTTATCTGCACAGGACATGTTCATTGCGTATAAACTATACACATGACTAGTGCACTTTGTACAGGTGTTTTCAAATTTTAAACTGACTAAATTGCATATTATATGAATCTCACATATAAAACAAAGATTTTACTTTTGATAACTAATGTTAACATGATTGCAAATAACAATATATATGTATGTATGTATGTATGTATGTATGTATGTATGTATGTATGTATGTATGTATGTATGTATGTATGTATGTATGTATGTATGTATGTATGTATGTATGTATGTATGTATGTATGTATGTATGTATGTATGTATGTATGTATTTATGCATGTATGTATGTATGTATGTATGTATGTGTGATGATTGTCGGGCTTTATATCCCATTCATCAGAGATTTCATCAAGTTAATCTAATTCAGATACATTTGTCACTTGAGAGGTTAATAAATAGACTATATATATATATATATATATATATATATATATATATATATATATATATATATATATATATATATATATATATATATATATATATATATATATATATATATATAATTCAGTAACTTTTTAACGCTCTGTGCTAAACAGCTTGAAACCTTGAGACCAGCAGTTGTGATGGCGTGTCCAGTTTTGATGGCGTACACGGAGCCCTGAGACCACTGCCTTTGTCGCTGGGACCGATATCGGGGCCAGTTCTGCTATCAACGTTGGCTATAGCATTCTAGAAACAATAGAAGTTCTAGTTCTGCTATTAATGTTGGCTATAGCATTCTAGAAACAATGGAAGACTCATATCCCACATTGAACGACAGAGGATCTTTGGACATGGAATGGGAGGATAGAATAAAAACAGAACCCCAACACCAGGACAAAGGCTATGAAATAGTAGTCACGTCCAAATGGCAAGAAAGAACACCATTTAGTGTCCTGTTTTGCTAAACACCTAGCGGATAAAATTACGGAATGAACCAATAAATATAGTTATGTATGTCAAAACGATCATCCCAGTCAAATTCAACACGATAAATGTATGATGATGAGTCAAATACAACAGGGAAACAGCACTTTATGCGACAGCCCATGTGAAAGTTATATAACTTTCATAACCTCAACAAAGGCAGAGTCAACTGCCAGTATGAAAAGAATTACAACTTACATTTGCCAGTACGAAAAGATATTACTGTACGATAGTTGCCAAAATCTCAAACATTGCCATTATGAAAAGATATTATATCCAGTATTTGCCGAAACCTTAAAACAAGGGACAGTTTAGGAAGCTCTACCTGCTGTCCCACAAGACTCCCACCCCACACTCACACACAAAACACCTGAAGAGGTGTTAGCAACGCTTCAAAGGTAAGGGACAGTCCATGACTAACCTCCTCCCCCCTGCTGTCCTATAATCCCCTCTCCGGACACGACTAAGCGCAGTAGTGGGACAGTGCGGGGCCGCGCTGTTATCTGTCAAGCAAAATATACCATAACTCAGTCTTCACTTTGGCATTGAATACCTTTTGAACAAGCATGATCCTTTGGAAAGGCGGTCAAAATTAAAAAACCAAGACAAATTATGCGGTGGTAAAAAAACACAATGGGTGACATCCACCCAACAGATTGAAGGAAATTTTAGGCCCTTATAAGTACGCCAAGTACACAAAATTCAAACATTAATATATTCAAAAATCACAACTCAGAGGCATTCTACAAATTGCAAAGGTGGCTAACACGATATTGGCATAAGAAAAAACTGGATATGATTTGACCATATTTCATAAAGTTCCAGAAGGCCCAGCGTTCCTATCATTTGTCCATCGTTGTTCTTCCCCTCCTGTCTTCTTTCTTCTTCTTTGTTCTTACCTGGAGGCTTGGGGGGACGCTTCCTACCTCTTCAAAGTTCCAGAAGGCCCAGCTCGTGGCCAAGCGACCTCTTAAAGGGACATACGCCCAGCCCAGGGCCACAAACAGTCGCACAAATGCCACCAGGCAGTAAGCGACTATAATACAAAGTCAGTCAGTTAGTCTAGCTACATTCCTAAGACGTATCATCCGGAGCACTGCAAAACAAATGACCCTTTGTTACAAGCACGATCCTTAAGGAGGCAATTCAGAGAACAAAAAGACAAACGAGGAGACATCTATACAAAAGGAACAAAAGGAATAGTAGTGATAATATAGCAAGGTACTCAAGGACTGAAGAAAACAGGTCAGTTAAAACTAAAATAACAATAACTAACAATAACTAGTAAACAATACTTAAGAATTAATGTCTAGACTACTACTACGACAGGCTAACCCTCCCATACTAACACTCCCTCACAAGCACCAACTCATACAATCATCCATACATCAAAAGTACAATACAAACGGTAATTTTAGAACCATATAAGTTGCTAAGTACACAAAATTCAAACAATTATTATATTCAAAAATCACAACTCAGGAGCATTTGGCTAATTGCAAGGTGGCTAACACAACATTGGCATAAGGAATCCCGTAGGTTAAACTGGATTTAATTTGACCAAAACAAAACCCCACCTAAATGAAATAAAGTTAGGTGGGAAAGGGTGACTTGTGGTGTGGGGGAGAGCGACCCGGGTGGGAGAACTGATCGCGGGTCTGCCATAGGAGAGTGACGAAATGCGTTCGACTGAGTATGCTTCACACAGCTCCAGAAGGTCCAGCTCGGGACCAAGCGCCCTCTTAAAGTGACACACGCCCAGCTTGGGGCCACAAACAGTTGCACAAATGACACCAGGCAATAAGCGACTTAAATCTAAAGGCAATTAGTCTAGCTATATGCAAGCTCACGTTCAGTGTGTTGTTATGGTACACCATATTGGTCAAAGTTTGCATACATTAAGTTCTGGCTGATAAGAGATGATTCACCACTTCATCCACCTCCCTTTTGGTGCACGGATCGGCTGCTGGGGGGGGCTAGAGGGCGGGCGGGGGATTTGTCTGGGCTGTGTGTTGTTGTTGTTGTTGGGCTTAACGCCATTTTTCAGCACACGATAGGCTATTCATGGCGGCCAGTATTAATGGTGGAGGAAGAAACCGGCAAAGCACCGGAGAGAACAACCGACCCACGAGAAGCTACTGGCAAGCTTTCCCACATATCTACATTAGCCGAATCCTAGACTCGAACACACGCAGACAGAGGTGAGATGGCAGTGATCCGTAACGGACAGCGCTTTAGACCTCTCGGCCACTCGGGGCCCCTGGCTGTATGTTGCTTTGGTGGTTTCTTTTGGCATATGTCTGGGTTCCTTTTCATATAGGTGAAAGGTCAAAAGGCCCAGCACTAGGTCTAAGAGCCTCATTGGCAGAGCAGTGTCGCCCCATTAGGGTGATATCCAGCCAGGGCCGTGTGCTCTCCCAAGGAGGTAACCGCCCAGCCCGGGGCATAGAGTGACCCGAAAGGGCCGCTGGTCTAACAATGGACTTTAAGTCGTGGAAGCACCAAGTGCAGAGACGACTATAAACACCTTATAGATTATGGATAGTCTAGCTACCCGCTTTGACTAGTCAACAGAAGATGTAATTGTTTAACGAGTTAAGAGACAGTTATTTTTGGATGATCGATGTAGCCTACGTGGTGGAAAGGCTAGAACAGGAATGAAACTATCCAGACAGCAAAGACTTCGTTACTAGTCAAGTCACTAGCCTGAAAGTAACCAGGGATAAGATGAAATGGATGATAGAAGAGGAGGTGGAGAAGTTAAGAGGCTTAATTCATAGTAAATATGTGAGATTGGGGACATTGAAGGAAGCACTTAATAATGTCATCCAAGTGATGTACATTTTAGAACAATCAAGCAAATTTCTGGAGTAGTCTTTTGTCCTGTGGGGATTAGAGAAAGTAAGGAAATCTGAAGATCTAATAAGAAAATTGATGAAAGAAGAGGTAACGAAAATCAAAGACACCTGTAAAAACAGGTAGGAAGTATAAAAAAAAACAGGAATATAAAAGGGAGTTTGAAAGACTAAATCAAACCTGGATGAAAATACAGCAAACGTTTGGAGAGATGGGGCATCCAGACTGGATACAAAAGAAGAAAAGAAAAAGGAGAAGAAAGGAAATGTGGAAAATTAGAAGCTGGTGAAAGAACTGGAGACAATAGAAGCAAACAACCAAAGGCCCTTTTTAGGGCCTTTCCATTGCCTCGAAAAGATATTTATGTTCAGTTTTCCTATAACAAATTGAATTCGATTGTATAATTTATCTCTTAACTCACCAAAACATTATTCTCATACCTTAAATTAAATTATTAGTCGATTTTATAATTCGTGTATGACAGATCGATATTCATCAATCTAGGGAAGAAAGCGAATATATAAAATATACTATACTATATTTTATCACAGAGTCATTATTGTTTTCCTACAGTGCGTGCAGGTTCATATTTTTGATATTATAACTTTATGTGATTCTGATTGGTCCAGATGAGATCATGAAATTATTGTGCAATAATGTCTTTATTGATAGGCTGCGACCGTGAGAAAACGTTTTTACCCCGCATTATGGAATGTTTGGATCTGAATGAACATTTTTGGCGGCCAAAGTTTAACTCCACTCGCAAATGGAAATTGAGGAAATATCATATTGGCTATCTCAATATGGATATGCTACTCCCACAGGAGTTCATTATGTCATGTTTAACAATATCATCATAAGAAAAATTGCATAAAACAACAAGACAAGAACGACAATAACGAATAAAACTAAGGGATAGCGGGATGGGTTGGTATGGTACGTATATCAGTAACATAGATATAGAATCCACCGTATATACAAGCGTGGTTTAAATGTTAACTTAACGAAGTAAACAAACTCACCTTTTTTCGGAGAATAATCTAGGCATGAATGGGTCTCCTAACTAACAGTTTGTGGGGTTCGGTCTAGGGGTGGGGTTCTTCCTATAGACTTTAAAGAATTATGAGGAAGTTCCACTGTTCCACTTTCAGAATGCTACTTCTGGACAATATATTATATATACTTATATATGGCAACGAGCCCCCAGTCAGTAATGCCGACAGATAAATTATAAGGAAATCCGAAGATAAAATTCAAATAATAGCAATTTAATGAAATGATAACTTTAAAAGATCTTAAATTAATCACTGTCACTCTTGACCAAGTGACTGCCTAAATCATCATTTGATTCCAGTGTGAGTAGATTTTCCTTTCTCCTTGTGTGTTACTCATCTATTCTGTCTTCTTCCTCTTGTCTTTCTCTCCTTCCGTTACCCTTTCTGTATTCCTCTCGACTGTCTCTCTACTTCCGTTTCCCTTTTCCCTGTATCCCTCTCTTCTTCCGTCTGTCACTCAATGTCTCTCAACTGTCACTCTAACGACCCTCGAACTTCCCTCGAACGTCCCTCGAAGCTTCCTAATTGAAATTCACAAGGTATTAGCCTAGGGTCATAAAATCCTACCTCACACTAAATCAAACAGATCGAACCATCAGTAATGACGGTACATTTTTGGTCACGCATGCGCACATATCGAAATACCCATACACTTCCGCCGCTCACCAAATTGGCGCCATAACACAATCTCACAAAGAATTCAAACATTTACATACTAAGTCCTGTCAGTATATACATACAAATATTTCGAATCTCGATATATTATAATATTACTACTATTAGTAATGCGACTATCTATATATATTTTCTACACAAGCGTACCACATCCACAATATTCACATTCAAAGTTAAATAAACGACAATCCGTTAACTCATATATATATATACATATATATATATATATATATATATATATATATATATATATATATATATATATATATATATATATATCATTACATAAACAAATTTCTAGTCTACCATAATGTAACCTACTTAAGAATTATAAGATTAATTCTTATAGCGGCTAGCAAACAATACAATTCTTCACGAATACAAATCGTCCTTTCAAAAGGGCGTAAACGTAATAATCACGAAATAATATGCACACATATTACTAACGAAAGAAGAGAACATATCACCTCACAAAATAAGGTGTAACATAATAACATCATGAAATAAGATGCAACGAATTTACATTATAATCAATAGCACACAAAGTACTAACTAAAATCATGAAAGATGCAAAATATTAATATCATAATTAACTATTCATACTACAATACAAGCAATATAAATATACATACGACACATTCTCTTCTATTAACCAACAGCTTATCAAGCAAAATTCAAACAATATCACTGACCTGATTGAAGCTGTTTTCCAAAGATTCACTGAATCTGGCCAATTTACGGTTGGCAACGGAGTTCTACCTCTGAACAAAATCGTTTTTTGTAGCGAACTGCCTAACCTAATTACTACGAAACATCGGTTATTGTCCCAGGATCAAATAAAGGCCCACCCACCTAGCATTTCGATTGGATGGCTCTTGACTCGGTCAGTCGTTCAAACTGTCAATCATCCGAATGTCTGTCTGTGGGTCCATCAAATGTTACAGTCTACATGTTTGGCGGGTCTTCTGTCGTTTGAAGTAGCTAAGTAAATATCCGCCCGAGCTGAACAAAGACCATGTTACGTAAGAGGATTAGCTAACGTAGGAACTTCTCCAACATCAAAGCTCTTCAGCCAGAGTACAATTTTACACATGTATACATTAAGTCAGAACAACCAGTTACACGTACATATACAACACAAGGGGTTGGGGTAAAACGTCACACAGTTCTTTATCCAACCAGAGCATCTTTACGTAACATATATGGGATGTGAATCCGATACGAAAATAAATTTGCTGACGTCTTCTTTACAGTCTATTTTTCAAATCAAACACTACAAATATCAGGTCACAAATGCATTGCAGTAAATGTGGGACATTTTGCATCTGGTAATCCAATTTCACATGAAAATCGCAACAGTGTAACGTTTTTAAACACACATTCTAGGGTACACGTACTATCGGCATGCTGTACTGTAACTGAGTACCGTAAAACAATGTGGCAGCATCACATCGCATTTATAATTTGAAAAATGATTTTGTAGTTACCAAATGTTCTGTTTATTCGAATGGAAGCTTTTTATTTGAATTATAGTTTGTAAAACAGTACAATCTAGTTTTACGAATTCAACTTTGCTTGTGACTATATTTTATGCACAACAAAGGTACACGGTCTATCAGAATGAACGAAATTATTCATTCTTCTATCTAAATAATTTCCCTGAAATAAATTCCATTTGATAAAAAGAATCTCAAATGGGTAACGATTTAATATTAAATTTATGAAACTCGTTGAATAATGTCCAGCTTTTGCAAGCCAAGGCTCGCAAAAGCTGGACATGATTCAACTTATTTCATAAATTCACTATTAAATTCAATATTAAATCATTGCCCATTAAATCACTGACACGAACGCGAATGATTCGTGTTTGTATATAGAAATGGCAAAGTTGGCATGACGTCACTGTACTTACTACATTGTTGCAACTGTCCAGTACAGTGACGTCACCATACCTGTTCCATTCATCTTGTCTCTATACAAAAAAATCATTGAGGATAAAGTAGCCCAGGGTGATATTTTGATGCTATAAATCTTGAGGCTATACTTGCCTCTTATGCAAAATAAGTGTTGAGTACTTTCTTCTCAGCGATTACATGCTGATTCGTGACTACCGTACTATTAACACGTGCACTGTTATAACATTCTGAGGCAATTAAAGCAAAGTTTTTCGAAGATACACCACAGTCTAGTTCCATTCCGAAGTGAATAAAAATTATTTTTTCACCCCATATTTTCATATCATTTCGGAAATATTATCAACAAGCATTCCTCATCACCTCATCTTCGAAGATCTACGTAAAAGACTGTCCAGCCACTAAATCTGTGCTTCTGGGTACAACCGTAGGCTTAGAAATCAATGTAAACTGACAGTTGTTTTTGTGGAAATCTAATTAATTTTGTGATCATTGGCTAAGGGGAGGGGCGTATTTGCATGTTTCCGGAATATGAACTGGATTGTTACTTAAAATCTGTTTAACATATGGGTCAATAAACGTACAGTCTTAATATCATACTTGTGATTCTTAAATATTTTAATTTATATAAAAGTACATTTTTCCATACCCACCTGCATTTCCCCACCATCACTGGATGGATCCAACTTCTAACATCGTTGTGCACACTTACTAATCCACATCTACACCTACATAATAATACAAGGTTGGATGTTCCTATTTTATGAAGAATAATACAAGCACACGCCATTGGGCGTGATTAAATAGTTTCCGTATTTTATCTCAAAAGTCCAGGGATAATTCAAACATATTTTTGATTTGTTTTTTTCCTAGATATTGTATATGTTTGTTGACACATGGGTCAATATCAATACAAGTTACTTGAAAACATCGGAAGTATGCATGTATGAATGTATGTATGCATGCATGCACGAGTAGTAATGAATAATTGATGATCTTTAATCAGAGACCTCCGGCTTTCCCAAAACGTTGTAAGTTAACATTTTTGTCAGCAGACTTTGTTAGCTCAAAACGATGCCTTTACGTGATAAGGTTTTTCTAACACATTTTTAGACAAAAATATGTTTTGTGGCTGGGGGGTCTCTGATAAAGGATACATCAATCCTCACTACTACTAAGTACTTATTTGTTAAAAATGTTATATTAAACAAATAAAATATTATATATATATATATATATATATAATATATATATATATATATATATATATATATATATATATATATATATATATATATATATATATATATATATATATATATAATGTACAATACTTCACAATACTTCAATCAGACATGTTGGGATTCGATCTAACAAATATATTTTGTAAAAGATTTAATTCGATCAAAGCAGCGTCAGGGTATACTGGTATTAAACCTAAAATAATAAGCGATTGCATTAAAAAGGTGGGATATTATGCATCGCCGAAATGTGGATCAGTGTGGTTATTCGCAGTTGAAAGCGATGTGAGAATAGCGGGACGGGCAGATGATGTGATGACATTTATTGACAATATGGTTGATATATTATTTGATAACGATATTACTAAAGCCATACAAAATTGATTAAACATCTACTTTTTATCATAATCTTTTTCGTATTTGCTAACTCTCATTGGCAGAATATCTGTTAGCATACTATCAAATATGCGAAATTCGCGTATCAAATCGTCCATGTCATATTTTATACCACGTAAATAAGATTGAATTTGATCGAGTAATTTTTATAGGTTATACTCGCTGTTTTGCAAGCATTTCTTTTAGTCGTTAGTCGAGGTTTAACTTTTTTACACACTGCTGTAAAAGAAAACCAACACCAGATATTATTAACAAAAACAGATTTAATGATACGCCACTCGAAATTATACTAGAGCCGGTCATTAGTAGCGGCAGATATGATATTACTCGTAGTATTTTGGTATAGTATTTGTAACATTTTTTGACGCATCAAAGATTTTTATGATAGTATCTGTAATATTGCATTAGAGCGTCAACATCTTGTTTCGGAATGTTTTCTGAAATATGATTGAAATCGACTATATTTTTTCATTATTTAATATTTGTTTACATATTTTTTTAAGTAACTAATTCTGGAGTTTCAGCTACAAATTCAATACACGTTCAATAAGTAGCTGCGGTTAACTTTTTATTATCCGCTATCAGCATAAACGTTTCCTCAATATCTTTAACACAATAGACACTGTTCCAGAAAAAATCATCGGTTGAATGACGCCATGGAAATGTTGTAAATATGCTAAACTTTGCACTACTAAACAAAGACAATCTATATACACCAGTGACCTCCGCGATATGTTTAAGAGTGTTATTTTGCTTCGACCAGGTTGCTTTCCCTGATGCTACCGTGTACACAATATTTTTAATTTGTTTGTGAGGAATTTTAATGAGATCAGTTTTTTAAATAATATTTGGAATGCCACTTGTGATATCGTTAAGTCTTGAGTTAATGTCAGCGAGATTAATGATAACAGTTGGTGGAGTTCCAAAAAATTCGTTATTAGTTCTGTTAATGTTTCTACGAAAATTTAGAAACGTTTGTATGTGATTAGAAAACTCAGTTCTAAATGCGTCAATTCCATCATTAATTGTTGTCAACAAAGTCGTTATTGGAATTTCCTTATCATCGACATATTTTTTAGTTGCAGCTTCGAAATCCGTTTCTGGTTCTCTAAGATTAGTAATGCCATTGTTGTTAATATTCGGAAATGCAAGCATAATACTACCGCGCACTGACAGGTACTTAGATTCTTGATCGTCAACGTATTTTTTCGTTGTTGCATCTGTATCTGCGGTTGGGTTTCTGAGATAGTTAATTCTTTTTCCTGACATTATTATGTCGCCAATAAATACATCGCCAGCTTTTCTAACATATTCGTTAACGGACTGCCTCATATCTTGTATTTTACCTTGGTCAGTAAAAGTAACTATATTATTAACAACCGCGGTGGGAATTCGTACAAGTACATCAGATAGTTGTATATTGCTCGCTTTTAATCGTCCTTCTTTATCTTGAAAAAAAACAATTTCGTTTTGATCTACACTCGTGACATTTAATAAATTAGTAATTTCATTTTTGAGCTGATCAAGAGTTGCGTATTTAGATAAGTCACCCTGCTGAGCAGGCGCTGAATCTCCTACTGTTGTTCCAAATTTTGAGTAAAATTCTTAAACCAGTTACTGAGGCTTTACTTGGAAAACAACCCAAAACTAAACCACTTTCAGAAGAAGAGGCTAAAAAATTACAAGAGAAAGGTTTACTCTGATTAGTTAAAGAACAAGAGGCGGCTGCTGGAAGAATTTTTGAGAGATCTGATGCGGAAAAGAAAAGATTAGCTGAAGCACTTGCAGCAGATATATCTGATCTTGCTGCGAGGCAAGCTGAAATAGATAGGCATTATAAATAATCCGCTAGAACTTCAACAAAGATAAGCCGAAGTAGCGGTAGTTGTACCGATTGAGAGAAGGTTAGAATATGAAGAAGAACTTAGAATAATGAGAGCGAGAAAAATGAAAGAAGAAGAAGAAGAACGTAGAAGAGAGAGAGAGAGAGAGAGAGAGAGAGAGAGAGAGAGAGAGAGAGAAGAAAAAGCTGAAAGAGATGCGTGGAAAAAAGAACATGGATTAGATGTCCAGGAAAAAGAACGATTTAAATCTAATTTAGAAAAAAAATAAATCACAAAATAGGAGATAATGAGTATAAAATTTTTGATGAAAAATATGGTTTTAAAGGCGTGAGAGTACATGATGTTTAAAACGATGATTATAAGTCCGAAGAGAAATTTAAAGAGCTAGAAAAAAATAAAAGAAGAAAGTAAGATACATATTAACGATGTAAAACTGGAAGATGAAAACTACATAAACAATATTAACAAATATCGACATTGGATTATTGCTGATCTTTATATCAAAGTTATTCATAGAATAAAAATAGATACATACTTTCACCATAACAATAGTTTAAGTAAGGAAGCAAAATTTCTAGATACAAAAGAATGAAAGCTGATGAAGTTGTCCCAAAGGATATGAAATCTATCGAAAGACAAATGGAATTAAGTCGATTGGTCGATGATTATAAAGAACTTGAAAAACGGTTAGCTGAAAAAACAACAGGAACAGGCGTAAGAATATTCGCATCAGTTACTGAAATGATCGGCAGATTAATGTTATTAATATCATCAAAAGAAGCAGGAAATATTAGTACTGAAATCGACAATGAAATTATCGATATACTTGATAATTTGAGATGGAGTAATTTATTAGCATCTGTCGAATACGATACTTTACACCGCGACTTAATTTTATAAAAATATAATAATAAATGTCAGCAACATTATTACTCGACTCCAGCCAATCTGATAAAGATAGCGGGAACTTTTCAGTTAAATATATTCCGCCAATAGAAATAGATCGTGAAAAACAGTATGAAACTGGATTAACTTCATCGACTTGTTGGAACGCCATGGCGAATGTTAAGACAGGAATTAACGACGAGTTTGAATTTATCAATGTTAGACAGCACTTGGAAAAAAGCTATAATTTTGAAGAACAATGTAGAGGTTGCTAGGGTCAATGAAAGAAAAAGATATTAATAAAAAAAGTAAACGAAATTAGCGCAAGCATACAATCTGATCTTGAAATTAGTATTATACATCCACCTACAACTCAGCCTTGGACATCATTTAAAATTCCGCAAGGCGCCTATAACATAATGGATCTGAATAAAACAATAAAAGAACTTATAACAGCGAATAAAGGAAATGCAGATGATTTTGAACTAGCACAGAATTATAATACATTGCGAGCTAGAATAAAAGTAAAAAATGGTTTTATAGTTAGCTTTATATCACTAAAAAGTATTGCGTCATTGATAGGATTTAAACATGAAAATTATCCCAGTGTTATTGATATTTCAATCACGTATGATGGTGAATTTCCAGTAAATATAACTGACGTGAGCTCGATATTGGTAAATTGCTCTATTGCATCTGGTTCCTATTCAACTAAAGGTAGCAAAGGTCAAACTATACAGAGTTTTTCGCCAGAAGTTCCACCAGGTTCTCTCATGCAAATCAGTCCACGTCATATTATATATTATCCGCTGAACGTTGAAAATCAAATAACAGAAGTAAATATGCAACTGACAGACCAATCTGGAAGACAATTGGATTTGAATAATGAAGTTGTTACTTATTACGTGCACCTACGCGAACAACAGTAAACATATATTTTTTGAAAGATTTCACAACAAAATTATACAAACTCAGATATATGATGAAGAAGAAAAAAGTTTATCGAAGAAAAATAGTAGGAGGATTTTTCGGAAAAATATTTACTAAAACTGCTGAAAATTTTCCAGGACTAGCTTGTAAAGTTGCGCCAATCGCACTTGACGCTGGTAAAGATTTTGCAACTGGAGCTGATTCTGCTGCTGGAACTGCAGTGGGACATAAATATCTGATAAAATAAAAGGCGAACCACCGTCAATCAAACAAGTTATTTTGGAAATCGCACCAACAAAAGAAGCCCAACGAGCGATGATAACAACAACAAAAAAACTTTTATCACCAAAAGGCGAGCAGATTATACAAAATATAATATCTAAAGGTACAACGCCGCAATAATTTTAGATAACCTAATAAAATAAAAAATGTTTGTAAAATCTTATCTAGATTTTGCAGAAATTTCTGACAAAGACGACGTAGTAACCGAATTTGAGTATGTCGAATATCTAGATGAAAATTCTAACGAACCTAACAAGGCTGGCGTTAGAACATTTAATACAAGAGACGAGGACGTATTTCTACTGCCTCACAAAGCAATGTTAGAAGTACTTGGTCAAATTATGACAATAGCTAATCCACCTATCGCAATTGCAGCTGGAATAGAAGTAGCTCTTATAAATAATGGTTGGTGTTTATTTAGAAGTGCTCGATATCAGCTCTGGCCAATCAAACTGTAGAAGATATTTTAAATCACTTACAAGTTGCAAGTACAGCTTTAAATATTATTTTGTTTTCCGATGATTACTCGAAATCAACTGTAACTAATATGATGTGGTTTAAAGATACTGGAATTGGAACAGCAGGATCCGGGGAATTTTTTCAAAAGGAATATTACTTGTTGGAGCTGATGTTGCTGGAAGCGCTAACAAAGTTAGAGCTTTTCTTATTGAAAACGCAGAAGAGCTAGGCATAGCCGCACCAGGTGCAGCTGCTGATGCAAACGCTGTAAGAGTTTCACTTATTGCTGCCTGTAATAATCTTGGTATAACACCACCAGGAGCAGCTGATGATGGTACTGCAATGTTAAATTTAAATAACAGATCGCTTAACATAAAAAATAGACATTATAATGAAGGTTATGTTAAGCGAAAAGAACTCGCAGCAGTATCACGTCAAATTACAATGATGCTGCCGTTAAGTACTTGGCTTTTGCAGAGACTATAATGAAGTATTTCGCGGAGTTAAACCTACGCTTATTTTAGATCGAGCAGAACAAAATGATTGTTTATTCAAATCTGGTGGGGCTGATGTGCAATTTATTATAAACAAACTTGCGCTGTGGATGCCACGAATAATGCCTTCGGTCACTAAAGCATAAGAATTAGATGAATTGCTGGCAAAACGCACCAGTAAAATTCAATTTCAACAACATAAAATATATCAAACAGCAGTTCCAAATACCACCGACTACACATGGCGAGTTACAACAACATAGAGTGAACAGCTGCCGCGTCATTTATTTGTTGTATTTAAGAGACAAGATAGACGCGGAAGCCAACACAAAATAATGAAATATTTGACAACACTGATGTCAGACGAATTTGTCAGAATAAATTTTAAGCAATATCCAAAACGAGCGATCGAATGCAATTTTGCAGATGACGCTAAAAAAATATTACTAGACCGTACATGTACCTGCTCGACTCAATGCAGAAATATCAAGATACTGGAGACGGAACTCAGATATCAGTAGAAGAATTTCGTACACTTTATCCGATATTTTACTTTGACGTCAGTAAACATAGCGAACGAGCTGTGGACAGTACAGCTGATATTGAGGTTACTTGGACGCTCGGTGCCGCTCCAGCAGCGGCGTTAAATGTATATGCATTAATGATAAGCGACAGATCTGTGACAATCGACTCCATTGGAGGTAAAATGACAATACAAGTTTAATTTGTAATCTTTATATAAGATGACAGAATATATCATAAAAAATACATTTAACCGATGGCCAAGTCAAAAAATTAACAGCTGCTATTGCGAAACGGAGGTCAGTTTCATTAAAGATAAATCCGAGTGCTTTGAGGGCTTCAACAAAATTATTAATAACCAAAAATCAAGTGAATAAATACGATCGCAAAAAACTTTCGTTTTAAACTTGAACGCTGCACAAATAACTGCGATGTCCCATCGCATTGCGCTGGACCATGGTTTATTTGGTCCGGCACTATCAGTAATAGCCAAAATACACTGCTTAAAATTGTTCCAGTGTTAGGCACATTAGGGATAGCAGCAGCGTCAGAAAAGGCAGTTAAAGGTAGTGGTATTGTCAGAAGCAATGTCTTTGGCGGTGGTATGAAGAAAAGTTTTGTCTAAAGATTAAATATAATGCCTAAACGAAAAACTGTTAGAAAAAAGACAACCACGAAAAGAAAAAGAACGACGAGATAAAAAAAAACACAAGGTGGATTTCTTCCAATAGCCCCATTACTGGCAGGATTGGCGGGAAGTCTACTGCCGGGCCTATTAGGGCGAGGAAAAGGACTAATGCTGCCAGGAACACAGGAACAAGGAGATAAAATCTCCTGCGTTAAGTAATTTTGATATACTTGATAAATTACAAAAAGTTAAAAATTTTCGCGGAGTTTATTCCAAAGATGAACTTACATCTTCAGCATTACCGGGTTCTTGCGTTATAAATGTACAAGATTTTAATGACGGGTCTGGAACACATTGGGTAGCTGTTTTTGATAACAATTATTTCGACTCATTCGAAATTCCACCGAGTGATGCGGTTAAACGATACATGAGTAAATACAAAATAATAAATTATTCTTCTAATCAGATTCAGCCAGTTGGAACTTCCGCTTGCGGTTATTATTGCGTGATGTTCATTAAACAAACGACCAAAAATATAGATGTTTTAAAGTTTATTTTGCAATTTAATAAACAACCCTCTCGCTCTAATGATGAGATCGCGATTAATTTTATCTAAACTCCTTGATATAATCAAAGTCAACATATTGTCTCAAGTGTAAAACTAAAACAGAAAATAAAGACGAAAAGACGGAAAGGACAAAGAATAATATAATAATGCTGAAAAGTATTTGTGCAATTTGTGGAAAAAGAAAATGCATGTTCTTGCCAGCAGCCAAGTCCGGGCCGGGTTGCCCCCTGATGTTATCAGGGACGTTATTTTAGTAGACGACTAAAACAATATTTATGTTTTTAGTAATATTTTTTATTTTCTGAGGGTCAAAACCCCAGGAAGGTTAACGGGAATTAGCATTACGTTTTTATTTATTGATCAAAATCCGGTTTTTTCTAGTTATTTTGTTTGCATTTTATAGATTTTTATGATCATTTTGCGATAAAAAAAACCCAGACAAAACAAGATTTTTATCGATAAATAAAAAACGTAATGTTAATTCCGTTAACCTTCCTAGGGTTTTGATCTAACGAAAACTAGAAAAATGAGCTAATTTCATTGCAAAAATCGACTAAAATACCCTAAAAAAATCAAAAATTTGATAAAAATCCACAAATTTCATCAAATATTTGTCAGTTATAAATAAATAATGAAGTGCAACTGCGACGCTGATAGAGATTTATGTCTAGAGCAAAATAAAATTGTTACATATTGCCAGAAATGCAACAACAGAGAAATAATTGGAACGGGAATAGATATACATAAAGTAATTGGCAAACTGCAGGAAACCAAAAGGCGGTTGGACATTACCAGGTCATAAATATACTGGTCCCTGGAATACGCTTGATAAACAACTTGACGAAAATGATAATCCGCTACCAGGACAAGAACCTTATAATCAGGTTGATGCAATAGCGATGCTACAGAGATATTGATTTTCCTAGTGGCGAAACAAAACACAGTTGCGACAAAGTGATGTTAGACGAACTTAGTGAAATGAAACCAGAAAATATGCGAGAGCGTGTCGACCGAAGATTGGTATAGAGTTTTTTTGGAGCAAAATATAAACTTGGACTCGGCGAAGACTTATACGATGACCCAGCGTCGCTAGCGTCTGAACTACATAGACCTAAAAAAAGGTTTCCGCGACGTAAAGTTGTAGCAAATGCCGTTGATGATATTTGGGCGATAGATTTAGTTGATAGGTCAGATCTAGCTCAATTTAACGTTGGGGCTGATGGCGATCCGCAGAGATATTTTTTAAATGTTGTCGATGATTTTAGTAAATATGCATTTAGTGTACCAGTTTCGAATAAAACGGGGACCTCAATGATTGACGCGCTAAAGCGCATAATAACAGAATGAAAGCCAAACAAAATCTGGACCGATCACGGAGCAGAGTTTTTTAACAAAAAGTTCAAGCAGTTTTTGGAACAAAATAACATTAAAAATACGTAACTAGAAATGAGGGAAAAAGCGTCATTGTCGAGCGATTTAATCGCACGCTTATCGAAAAAATTCATAAATATCTGGCAGCTAAAAACACGAATAAATATATTGACAACTTACAAAAACTTGTTGACGAATATAATAGCACGAAACACATATCCATCAGAATGTCGCCAAATGACGCGTTTGCAAATCAAATACTAGCAAACGAAAACATGTACCGCAGATATAAATTTAGAGTTGGCGATAAAGTTAGAATTTCATTGACTAAGAAAACGTTTGAAAAGGGATTTACTCCGAACTGGAGCGTAGAGGTATTTGTTGTTGATAAAGTACTTTTAACAATACCAGTTACATATTCGCTGAAAGACTTAGTAGGTGAACCTATAACTGGTAGTTTTTACGAACAGGAACTTCAAAAAACAGAACAAGATATATTTGTTATCGAGAAAGTTATTAGAAAGCGCGGCAACAAAAGTTTAGTTTAATGGCGCGGGTATAGCGATAAATTTAATAGTTGGGTACCAACTAAGTCGATTGCATCGACTGAATAATATTATTATAAATTTGCTCGTATTTTATCAGTACTGACTTACACTTTACAGGTTTACATAAAGATATTAAGTGCAATTTTCTCGCATCATCGACTGTCATTAAATTTAATATTTTAACAAAAATAAAATCGTATTTTCTTTGTTGTCCCGGTACTTTTAAGTTTAGAAAGGGTCTAATAAGCTGCCAAAATATTTGGTGCTCGGCAACGCTAAAATTAAATTTTAATATTTGTTTGGCAATGTGGTACTTAACATCATATCGTCCAGTTGTTGGTCTGCTTAAATATGTCTTGCTAACGACAACATCATCTTCATCTTCATCGTCATAGTTATACAATATATCATTTTCAGTATGGTCGATGAAATCAGCAAATCTGTCATAGGTGACATTATTAACTGGAACAAAATCTTCCGAATAATCTGAGCCAACCTCTCGATTAAGTTCATTATAATAATAATCTTTTATCTAATTAATATATATTATGGAAGTAAAATATCATTGTAGAGTTAATATTCTAAACAAAAAAGAATTAGCCGAAGCATTTCGAAACTGCTTGCTGGGATATAATTTTTATTTCGTTGACGTTATGATAGCATCAGGCGAATTTGATAAATTTTTGTTAACAGCGGCGGATAAAATAAAACTTGATACAAACAAAATAATGTCAATACGATTAAATCGCGACGATGTAATGGAATATGGTCGTAATTATCTTTCTCGTAATGATATAAACAATATTATTAGTTACCGTATCTGAAACTAAATCAAATGTTATCATAGACGTTGCTGATCTAGTTTTCCCGTCAGCTACAAATTTTATTACACGTGAATTAATTTTATAATATTTCGCCGCAGAATAAATTGATTTAAATCTCATTTCTGCTCCAGTTTCAAGATTAATTGAAATTATTTAATTGGTTGGATTTTTAAAATTATTACTATCAAAACAATCTCCACGTCGACTATTTTCTTTTGACGTAACCAAATCTAAATTTTCAAGACGATTATCTGTTATAATTTTGTTAATATGATCGATATCTAAACTATTAGGTATGCTGCCGTTAAAAACTTCATAAACGATGATTATGATCACCAACAAAGTCAGTTTTAGTTCCAAGTACCGTTATGTGTAAATAACCTGTATTATGTGATTTTCCTAATACCTTTTTAGTTTTTATATTTCGAATAATTCCTTTACCATTAGCTTCGTATATATAAAATACTGGATGGGGTTGATATTCGTTTCGCAATCCTAAATTTTCGATATTGTCATCAGCAACTGCGCTATTTGCTCTATATATTCGCTGTCCTATTGGAATATCTCCAATAAACAAGGTATAAATAAAATCTTTTCTAAACATTTCTACACCTTTCATCGAAATTAACATACCAGCCGGAGTTGGTACGCCAATAGCTTTTTCAGTTGCTATGTTGATAACAGAACCTAATGCATTTCCAGCATATAGGTTGCATTTCGTGTGTACATGATACGTTTCTTGCTCTTCAGCTGTCAGTGGTAGATATCTCAAGATTTCTGTCATTATTATTATATATATATATATATATATATATATATATATATATATATATATATATATATATATATATATATATATATATATATATATAAATGTATATATATATATATATATATATATATATATATATATATATATATATATATATATATATATATATATATATACAACTTTTTATATCTCTAATTAAAAGTTATAAAATTTTAAATTAAATAAACAATATTACCATATACATATAATGATGAAATCGAGCGACATCACTAAAAAGAGCATTATCAAATCCGAAAAAAAATGCTTCGGCATTTTCATGAAATGACAACAGTTACAAACTCGAGGATCAGACTATATTAGCTAATTTTACCTCTACAAATTTATATCATCTTTTACAACCCGTTATAGCTCGAGAACTTGCAGTTCATAAAAGTATCAAACTCTTAGTCCAGTATCATATGATTTTATCAAAGTTACAATCAGTCGAAGAAACAAAAACTTTTGAAAGTGAAATCTTGGAACCCTATTTAACAGCTAAATCGAGAAAAATATTATCTGGAACAAACATTGCGATTGTCGCCGATGAAATATACCAGGAAATAAACAAAAAACTAGAAGAATTTACCTCGTCAGGTTCAGGTTGGACATTCGAAATAACAAAAGCAGTTTTTTTTCACACATCAAAATATAACATACTTCGCGGCACTGCGTATGTCGATCTTCCTAAAAAAAATAAGAACAAAAAGTGTTGTTTAAATATAAAAAAACAACGATAACAAATGTTTCCAGTGGTCCATTCTTTCCGCAATGTTTCCAAAAGAATAGAATTCCGATCGCGTCAACAAGTACTTTACGCACAAGAACGAACTCAATTTTGATGGCATCAACTTTCCAGTAGCAGAAAATCATATACCGAAGTTCGAAAAACAAAACGGTATCTCAGTAAATGTTTTCGAACTAGACGAACGAGAAAACGTTTACTCTAGATACATCTCAAAAAGTGCTTCGCAAAAGACAAAAAAAATATTATTTTTTCAGGGACATTACTGTTGGATAAAGAACTTTAACGGCTTAGTTGGTGGACAGTACAGTAAAAACAGAAACAAGAAAAACTTCTGTTACAGATGTTTGCTCGATTTTTCTAGCGATGACAGACTGCAAGTCCATCTCAAATACTGCGCTAATGTTCACAAAATAACTATGCCTAGCGAAAAAGAAAATAATATTAAAATTTAAAAACTATAATCATTAGCTGAGTATTCCTTTTGTTATTTACGCCGATTTCGAGTGTCTACTCGTTCCGGTGGCTGGAGCAGAAAATAATCTGAACAAATCAAGTACAAGAAAGATACAACAGCATATTCCTTGCGGCGTAGCTTATAAGGTAGTTTGTTGCGCCAGCAATAGACTTTCGTCTCCGATAAGGTTATATAGAGGTGAAAATCCTGCCGTCTGGTTATTGAAACATTTAATAGACGAAGTTAATACAATTTCTAACAGATTACTTAGGACAGCTCCGATCAGAATAACGTCTAAACAACAACTTGACTTTGATGAGGCGGTTAATTGCTATATTTGTGAAAAACCTCTTGAGGACTACAAGGTGCGAGATCACTGTCATTTGACCGGTCGGTATCGCGGAGCTGCGCATAACAGTTGCAATTTGAAATTTCATGCTCCGGATTTTATTCCAGTAATTTTACATAACTTTCGCGGCTACGACAGTCACATCATTGTGGAAGCTTTTGGTGATAAAGACATTAAAGCTTAACTGAAACTAAATAACGTGATAAAATGTATTCCAAATAATTTTGAAAAGTATATGTCGGTGACCCTCGGCAAATTACGCTTTATCGACAGCTTGCAATTTATGGCGGCATCATTAGACGAGCTCGTTAAAGGTTGTAGTATTTTCAATAATCTGCGCAGCTGCTTCGGTGAAAACTATGTCCATCTGACAAAAAAGGTATCTTTCCTTACGAGTATCTTGACGATTGGAGCAGATTTAGTGAAACTTCTCTACCTGACAAAGATAAATTTTACTCGCAACCCAAGAACGAGAACATCAGCGACGACGAGTATAAATATGCCCAAGATATGTGGACTAAATTGGCGATTATCAGGATTTATATCTAAAAACAGATGTGTTATTGCTAACAGATGTTTTCGAGAATTTTCGTCAGGTTAGTCATGTAAATTACGGATTAGACCCCTGTTGGTATTATTCTGCTCCGGGGCTGTCTTGGGACGCTTTACTTAAAACTAGCGAGAGAGAATTAGAACTCTTAACAGATATCGATATGTTTAACTTTATTGAAAAAGGCATCAGAGGCGGAATTAGCGTTATACCAAAAAATATGCAGCAGCTAATAATAAATATTTACAAAGTTATGATAAAAATCTTACGTTGAGTTACATTATTTATTTAGATAAAGTGAACCTTTATGGGTGGAGTGTGCAGGAGCCAATGCCTTGCGGGGGATTTCATTGGATAAATCCAAACCAGTTTCTCAAAGAAACTGAAAAAAATCTTCCCAAAGATATTTCATATTTTGTTGAAGTTGATCTAGACTACCCCAGCTCGTTACACGATCTACATAATGACTATCCATTTTGCGCAGAATCAATGACGATTGATTACAGTTTATTATCGCCTGAGCAACGAGCTATGACAACAGGAAAATGCTCTATCGTTAACAAGTTAGTTCCAAATTTGTTAGACAAAAGAAATTATGTCATGCACTACAAAAACCTAAAGCAAGCGGTAGATGCTGGACTAATTCTGAAAATAGTCCATCTTGTGCTAAAATTTAATCAATCGCGGTGGATGGCGTGTTATATTAACCTAAATACGAAACGTCGTGCCGTAGCTACAATCGAATTTGAGAAAAACTTTTTCAAGTTAATGAACAACTCAGTGTTTGGAAAGACTATGGAAAACATCAGAAAAAGAATTTCACTCGAAATTGTTAATGATATTTATCGCAGAAATAAGTTAGTGACGATGGTTTGGTTAGTATGGAAATATTTAATGAAAATCTTGCCGCAATACAACGACGAAAGACAAATTTAAAGTTAAATAAGCCAATCTATGTTAGTGCAGCTGTACTTGATATATCAAAGTGGTTGATGTACGATTTTCATTATAATTTTACCAAAAAGATGTGGCCAGATTCGGAGTTGCTATTTATTGATACGGATTCTCTGGTGTACAATATAAAATGTGAAAATGTCTATCAAGATATTTACGATAATAAAGATCTGTTCGATTTATCAGATTATCAAACTTCTAGTGGATTTCATGACAATTCTAACAAGAAAGTTATAGGAAAAATAAAAGACGAGTTTATGTTTGTTCCTGTGAGAGAATTTGTCTTACTAAGAATCAAAATGTATGCTGTTATATTAGACGACAATAAACTGACAAAGAAAATTAAAGGCATCCCTAGAGGATATGTGAAAAAGATGATGCATTTTGAGGACTTTAAAGCTGCTCTTATCAATAGTGTCACCTTTATGCCATTCGGACAAACTATCATAAGCTTGAAACGAATACAACTATAAAACGTGGACTAAGTAATTTTGATGATAAAAGGTATTGCAAAGACGGAATTAAAACTCTCGCGCTTGGACATTTTTTAAGTAATATTGTCTAAGTATTAGAAATAATGTTCGAAAATTTGACATTAGCGGAAGGGTTAGTAATACAATATAAAGAATTATGGTCTCTAACCAACAGTTGTCTTTTGAGTTTGATGACGAAGTGTCAGGTATTTGTTTTAGTAAATTCGATAGAATAAAACTTTCTCTTATTAGAACAGACGAGAGCAAGTATTTCCCATATCTCGAAAGCTTAATAGATGCTCTCTCTTCAAAATATGAAATCTACATAATCCCATAAGTCAAAGTATGTATACTAAAGTTATAATAGATTTGGACAGGTCAAAAGATTTTGAAAAAGATAGCAAGTATTTTTAAACAAATTAGCTATGAAAGAACTATTCGAAAGTCGCCGCAAGGTATCTGGCAGAATTAAGTTCATGTTATACTATCATGAAAACATCATTTACTTAATTGCTAATGTTGATATAATATCAAAATGATCAGAGATTTAACTCCCAATTCTTTTACTAATTGTTTTAAAGAAGGGAGATAATAACGCTAGTATTTAGTTTTAAATCCTTCGCGAGTTGTCCAACATATCTAGACTTTAAAATAAATAAGTCAAAAGGTTGGTAATATATAGACGGATTTGTAGCTCATATCTGATTTAATTAGTTAATTATTGTTTATTAGTTAAATATAAACATATAACATCATTTTTAAAACCTATGTAGTTCTTTATTTGTTTAAAAATGAACTAATGTCCTTACGTAACTAAACTCAAAGGCGTAATAACTTAATAAATTACCTTAATTTTAGTTATATATATCTTGCTATGGACTTAAATCTGTGCAGTTTTGTTATTAATTAATTAGTGAAACAAACAAAAACAATCTATGATCTGCTATGTTTCATATTTGCATCTGCTTGTCTAAGTATATATTTCAACTTGTGATAACGCATATACATCTTTATACGATTTATTGATTTGTATATTCTCTCACAGCAGTCTGTGGTACGCGTGTGTGTTGTATATTCTCTGCAGTAATAACAGCAGCCTGTTGGAAGCTAATATATCTACGCATTTCTAATCGTTTATATAATTTAGGTCATAGATGGTATTGGGAAAATGTTTATGTATATAACTTGATGTCAAATGTGATGCACAATTATATATTGCCAGAGGCTTTCTTCACATTGTAATGATAAAGTAGTTTAATATGTACAAAATAAAATCATTTATTTGTAGATTTTATTTATAATGTTTTCAAAATAGATATTTTTATCACTTAGTTTAGCCTCGCGGTTGTTAGCAAGAGAGTACTGCATTACATTTCTCTTTTATATTGCAATGCGAAATCAAAATTTTCATTTTCTCTATAATGATATAGTTTTTGAAACAGAAAATATGCAGAATTACGTGCTTTCATAATCAGAAATGTAGAATGCTGCTTTAAGTATATATTAACTAATTCAATATATTTATATAAAGTGCGTCGACAGCCGAGTGGTTTAACGTAATGGCCTTGGAAATTGCGATTGGCGTTCGAATCTTGTGAATGACAATGTCTACGGAAAGGCGATATTATGCCGAAAAATATAATTTCTTGGGGCTCTGCCTGTTATCTTCATGTGCGCATAACTATCCACTACGTCCACTTCGTGGTGGATTGACTCTTCGTCGATCACCCTCGGATTTGATATTGGGGTGGGTATGCAAATGTGAAGATAGCATTTGTTTATATTATCATCATCATCATTATATGTTATGTGTTTGTGCCGTCTTGTGCCGTCCAAAAATATGTAGCGGGAACTGATACGAGATCATAACCTTGTGACCTACTATAGGGTATACCCACACAGGGTACCGTTCATAAAGACACAATCGTAAAACCAAAACCTAATTTGGTTCGGTCACGAAGACCAAAAAGCCTTTGAGTTTCTAAAGTTTCGATAACGGATATTTAGGAACTCTTGCAAGGCATATCTGATTGGTCACTAAAATAAGACCTACAACGTGTATAAACAACCCTCTGAGTTCCTAGAGTTTCGGTTTCGGATGTCCTAGGAACTTGTAGGGGTATACATGTGCACATGCGCAGACAAAACCCTCGGAGTCTCTAAAGTTTCGGTTCCGGTTATTTAGGGGTTCCCTGGTGGGGTAAATCTATGAACAAAACCTCATTAGGATAATATGATCAACTAGGAACGGTAGATCGAGTGTCAGTTCGCGCTACATATTTTGCTAATTTTTATATTATATTATATATATATATATATATATATATATATATATATATATATATATATATATATATATATATATATATATATATATATATATATATATATATATATATATATATAATGTAATGAATTTTGAGAATACGATTAAAAATTTACAACATAATGGTATAGACGCTGAAAAAATTATATTTGACATTTTTAACAAATAACTACTTAGTAGTAGTGAGGATTGATGTATCCTTTATCAGAGACCCCCAGGCCACAAAACATATTTTTTCAGAAAATGTGTTAGAAAAACCTTATCACGTAAAGTTATCGTTTTGAGCTAACAAAGTCTGCTGACAAAAATGTTAACTTACAAAGTTTTGGGAGGGCCGGGGGTCTCTGATAAAAGATCATCAATTATTCATTACTACTGCACGCACGCATGCACGCACGTACGCACGTATGTATGTATGTATGTATGTATGTATGTATGTATGTATGTATGTATGTATGTATGTATGTATGTATGTATGTATGTATGTATGTATGTATGTATGTATGTATGTATGTATGTATGTATGTATGTATGTATGTATGTATGTATGTATGTATGTATGTATGTATGTATGTATGTATGTATGTGTATGGATGCATGCATGCATGTATGATGTATGTATGTATGTATGTATGTATGTATGTATGTATGTATGTATGTATGTATGTATGTATGTATGTATGCATGTATGCATGTATGCATGTATGATGTATGTATGTATGTATGTATGTATGTATGTATGTATGTATGTATGTATGTATGTATGTATGTATGTATGTATGTATGTATGTATGTATGTATGTATGTATGTATGTATGTATGTATGTATGTATGTATGTATGTATTTATTTATTTATTACATTTATTGGAAAGTTTGCATATTTAAGTGAACTTTGATAAGTAAATGTATGATTTATTTATGGACTGCGTTGCATCATTTTGTATATTTTAACGAATGACACATTTTAACTGAAGTCGATATTGTTTGAAATTTTATATCTTCTAACTAGAGATCCTGAAACATGGGGAATAAACGGATACATTTGTACCTATTCACGATACATGTATAATCATTGCTGTTAAAAATGGAGTTAATCATAATCATAAAAATGAAATCAACTCCAATCAGTTTGGAAAGTCTAAAATGGTAACGAGCAAGTCAGGATTAATTTATTTTATCAAGTTAGCAAGTAAGTTGCTTCTCTTTTCTTTAGTATGTTGACACTCATGATTGATTCTCGAAATATTACCGAGATTTTGTTGCGTCACTTGCAAGTATTGCTTACAACCTTTTATTTTTCTGGCATCATTAACCATATATTTCTGTACACAACCATGAAGGCTTTTGTTCGTCGTCTAAATATTTCCTGAGCGACTGGAATAGTTACTAACTCTTCAAAATTTCATATCAGGTGTTCGTATTCATGCTGCTGGGGTTAGAATTTAAACAACATTAGGTGCGGTATAAAATAGGCTATCAACAAGATCGAAGGCCTTGCAGGATTTCAAAATTTCTTTCCGGATGCGTATCGTACGCAGAACTCACGTACTATCTGTTATAATTTAGAACGCAGACACGCGTGCGCACTAAGTCTCAATACAATCTACAAAAAATAATATCCTATTAACCTGCTTCTGAATTTCACCACATGTTTCGTGTCTATGCTTGCTGACGTGAATTCAAACGATGCTTCGTGCGACATAAGATTACGGTTATCTTCAGGATGGTTGGCCTTGCATGATTAAAAGAGTGCTTCCTTGTTCGTGTTGCATACACAAGTCACGTAACACAAATCACGTAATGTTTCCTATAAATTTGGACGAAGACACAAGGGCGAATTAGCTCTCAAAACACCCAACAGCTAACCATGAAGCTTTTCCTCGTATACCTTTTGATTGGTAAGAGTCTCTCTCTCTCTCTCTCTCTCTCTCTCTCTCTCTCTCTCTCTCTCTCTCTCTCTCTCTCTCTCTCTCTCTCTCTCTCTCTCTCGAAGGTATCAATCATCAACGTCAATGTTCATTAGAGTGCTGTATTAATACGGCGATGACCTTTGGCGTTTATATTTGTGAATTTGTGAAATTATAATCATCACAAATGTAATGAACGAGTTAACCTATGACGCTAAAACGGATTTAGTGCAAACTACCACATATCTAATTGTTAACACTATCGCATAAAGGTATATCGAGTAAAAGTAACATATATGATACAGGAAAGGTATTGTCTAAAAAAAATAATAAATAATCAAGGACAGTTTGAAAATTCAGCAGGATTAGGTCATTTTATTCTTCAATTTTTTATACGCGTTCGTGAGTTTAAGGAATCGAGGTACTAATTTATTTCCAATAGCAAATATATGCAATCACCATGATATTAAAAATTAAATAACTTCAACTTTCTTATTGCTCATGACCAAACCTATATTTATCAGCAAAGATAACACCTGGATATCAGTTTCTACGAAAAGAAAAGGATAAGAGCCATTACATTTTCTGGACTTGAATGTGTTTGAAACATATCCTTTCAAATCCGCACCAAAACTTCAGGTACTAATTTTAGTAATGAATGTTCCAAACTCAAGACTGTTAAAGGACTGAAATTCTATCAAAAAAAAACAACAAACAATGTCTATTTATTTTTACTTACAATAGTGACAAGCTCTCAAAAGATATTTTTCCTAAAACATAACCTATATCATTAACCAATCCTGGCCAGCCAAATCCATATATACTCTATTTTATGTTCATCCATTTCCAGACTGGTTCATATTTTCCCATACTATTAGTACCGTGTGTCCGTTTGATCACTTGTCAAGTGCTACACCGCAAGATGTTAGTAGTATTAGAAAACCAGGTTTTCAACTCACTTTGTTTTTTTACCCTCCAAACAAGTATAAATTATAGTCCTAAATTATCCCCCACCCCACCCCCTTTTTTTCCAAAATAAAACAGGGTTTTGACTCACCCTCCCCCACCTCTTTTTTTCCCCCTACTACTACCTGTAAACAGGTATTTTGTAACCAAACAAAACAACAGGTGTTGGAATGCGATAAGCTCTGATACAGAGGTGACTAATTTGTTAGAACAGCGCATGTGTGGAATACAATTATTCTAAAGACGGCAAACGGGTTTTACCACAAGATAACAGGATGAAAATTAA